>PQXJ01000386.1:0-35000 GCA_004786225.1 Botryotinia narcissicola | reverse complement strand
GTGGTTAACCACCCTGGTTGATGCAGACCAGTCCATAAATCAGGGAGCTTCCCTTATGTGTACCCATACTTTTCACTATGTGGCTGTGAATTGTGGCCAAAAAATATATTTAGTGATGTTTGACATAGAAGACTGTGAACTGACTGTAGTAAATCAAATTGATTTGTTCGGTTATGCAGCGTCTATGATTCCTGACGTTGGTTTCGCTTCAAAGGGGGCATATCCACGTCTAATATCAGGTCCGAACCGGAATGAAGTAGCAAATAGATGATGAAGTTATTGCCAATGTTACCAGTAAAGAGCCTTATAGTTGTTGTAAACTGACTTTGAGAGACGATCATTAGGGATTCCCACTGCATCTTCATACCCCTATTATCTAGATGCGGATAGTCTCGCGATTAGAATAGACAAGAATAGGAACATATAACTGCAGATTGTATTCTAGTATTTTCCTACTCAAAAAGATATCCCTACTTCTATTTACAATTCATTGGCATCATAACATAAATATCTTCAACCCATTTACAAAACACCCATCCGGCCCACTGTACAAGTCTCATAGTACAAGTAAAATTGGTATATCCACGAATCCACAATCTAGTATGACTCGCCCATCTGTGAAACGCCGAAAATCAATGAAATGATCCCATTTCAAAACCACAAGCCACCAATCCCTATAAAAACCGTCTTTGAAGCTTCTCATTAACTATCCCCGGATTATGGGGAGTAAAAATACGTGAAATCGTCCTAGCCCATCCACCCCCCATAATCTTTTAATTGTCACTCGTCCCTACTTATTTCCACTCTATGGCCATATTGGCCTTTGGCTCCGTGCCATTCACTTGTCTCCTTATCCAACTTATTCGTAGCAGCTCTCTCATTCGAATCGCCGCGATTTCTATTCCTCGAGAAACTCCTCTTGACTCTTCCACTTCCTCCTTCGCCATTTCCTTCCTCCTTCGCTTCCTCTCTACTTTCCACATCTCCTTTGCTTTGGAAACTCAACTCGATAACATCCGTTCTCACAATGTTCTCCTCGCTTTCTCCAAATGTACCGCCGTTTGTTCCTCTATTTCTTCCACTCTTCATTTCTTTTCCATTTTTTCCAGAGTATTTCGAGCGCATGTAGTTTCCGGGATTGGAGAGAGGATGAGAACCGAGATGTGATGGATTTTTATAGGACGAAGAAGTGTGAATTGTTTTCCATTTGGCTGGGATAATAGCTGAGAGGACGGGCAGAGAAGCGGCAATAACACCGAGTGTCAAATCGACTAGTGTCCAATCTTCGAGAGACTTGAAAGACCCTGGTATTTGTTAGTTTTCTATTGTTTGTATTCTGAAAATCCGGCCAAGAAAATGAAAGGCCAGATTTCAAAATCGAGAAAATGAACTTACATAAAACATCCGAGCTCAACTTTGTCTGCTGGATTTGTCTCAGAATACTTCCAATCATACTCACACCTCCCACCGCAAAAACAATGTACAATCTTCCTCTAGTCCTCCATCCCATCTTGACTTTCCACAGTACAATAAGTGGTACAGCCAAGAGACCAAAATCCATAATGACATGAATCGTACTCAGAATGGTTCCCATAGTTCCCACTGGGAAGCATTTTGCAACAACTCCTTCTCTCCCTAATCTAATTGCGTCCCAACCTCCCCAGACGGGGTTACACAGAAAGATGTTCCAGAAGAGTGATACGAGGATATAGATGACCAGGAGGACTAGAAAGACGTTATTGAACAAAAGCCACTTATTCGATGTCATGGATGTAAGTCTGCGATTGAAAAGACATATGGAAACCTTCACCACTCCTACTGCTACGAAGAAAAATATCTTGGACCAATTGGTATAGCGTTTGAAGTATCCATATTCCTCATACGTTACATCCCAGATGTGTTTTCCTGCTCCTCCGTATACGACGGCTAAAATCTGTAGTACTGGCCACGTAATTGCGAGGATGACACCGGGAACAATGAAGAGGTCGTCCAGGCCGAGTCTCAAACCGCGATTTAGGAGACGAATAAGAAGACGAACAAGCGTAAATGTGAACATGAAGAAGATGGATACGGACATTCCGATTAAAATTGACGTGGCGCGGGATTCGTAGACGTATCCTGGTGGTGCTAAAGGAGGGATGGTAATTCCCTTATTAGGATTGCCGTGTATTCCAAAAGCGCCATTGAGGTAGGCGACGATGTAATAGTCATTGGTAGTATTTGGTGGCTGACCGATGAGAGCTGATATAGTACCTGTGGGGATGGTGGTTGAGTAGGTTTTGGTCGCGGAGGAGATAATCGATGACGAAGACGAAAGTATCGAAGACATGATGTGGAAGATTGAAGCTTTAAATCGACGTCTTCACTTTCACCAGTCGATCGAAGCACAATCCAATACCAAGGACAACGTAAATGATCCTCAATTCGAGACTCTTGGAAAAGAAGGGGGGAATTTCGCGGGGAAGCCTGGCTCTGAGGATCGCATTGAATGATTCACCAATTCTTACATGCAAAACTTAATGGCGAAGAAACAATCACGAACTTCTGAAAAGTGGAAAAGACCTGGGGAAGATAGAAATACAACGAAAATCTTTACTTAGACTTTTTGATTTAGTTCAGATCAATAAAGTATAATATATGATACGAGCATGGTGTTGAAACCCCTTGAGAATATCCCGTCGGAAACATCGCAGTAAATTCCCATATGAACACGAACACACGGTAGAAATATAGGTAGCAAGGAAAGGATATCGTTGAATGTACGTGACTCCCTTAGAAGTCTTGGAAGGTCCATCCATGAAATTGAGGGGACTTTAGGCACATATCCTTTAGTAACGATAATTTTCCAAGGCCGGTTGGGTTTTAGATCAGTCTATATGTCGAATGCCGAATCACTCGATCCCTACCACTATCCCGTTGTTGCATTTCTCTACCATCAAGCTTTCAGGAGTACAAAGATGTCCACCTTTCTCTTGATTGTTAGAAGAAAATAGGGTGAAGATTTTGAACTTCACTCCGATCACAAGGAATCGCAGTAACATGTTCCTTGTGCCCTGTGTAAATTATATCCACCCAGGTCGCATCATTACTTATCAAGTCATTGTGCCGGTGGCTTTCCACATTCGATTTCCCTATGAACGCAAGCTGCTCTTTGCGCACGTGTTAGCGGTATTATCGTACGATTAAGGTTTTCATGCTGATATGGAAAGAAACACAGACCGTCTCGACTGTGCAACCTGTGCAAACGGTGTTGCCGTTCGGTACCTGAGGAACGTTTTTATCTGGTCTGAATTACCGGTATCCAATGTGTATCGAAGGAGCTTCATCTTGCTTTTTCAAACGGTGCCTGGACTTGGTAGCGACCCCTCACAATACCACCACGGGTTTTCTGGAAAAACCTAAAACTACCTTGGACACCGGTCTACCAGAATCTGGGTAATTCCTGTGCAACAGTGGGTTGCCACCTTCGCCCCCGGGCTCACTGTCGGATGAATTTCCTAATTTTCATTCTTATATGTAGATCATTCAAACGTTGAATGGCGATTTGTTAATGGTTGTGATAAGTGGAAGGTTTTGAGAAACCCTCTCGAGGCGAAATTTCGGGCTTTCCACAAATTAATGGCAATAATTGGTTGATTAAGATGATGTGATATAACAAACTTTTGATGGGGAAGCGAGGTAAGAATTCATACTGATCTCCTTGAAAATGGATAAAGAGGATCCATGATCCACGCTAACATATAACCTTCATAACCTTGTACGAAGCACACATACGACGGAGTACATACTACATGCGACTATTGAATAGCTCAATAGGTATTCATAGATAATAGATCCGCTGGAAAGTGCCGGAACGATGTAACAATGAATGCACCAACGTGCTGAAGAATGCTCTTATCTGAACTTTCAAAAATTGAAATTTGACACACGTATTCATTACGAGAATTATTCTAGAAAACCGGAACAATTTATTCTCCGACTTGAACAAATCCACTTGATCATGGTAACCAGTGTTGTTCTCCCAAAACAAGAAAATGTTAAGACTACAAGTGACCGAGGTGGCTTATCTCGTGACCATGACTCGCAAGTTTTACGCACGATACAAAAAATCGGTTCAAAGACACAGGAAAATCCCTACTAAACCATTTCTAAAAATTCTCTTCTGGTTTCATTCAGTTTAATGCAATTTTAGTACTACAGTAAGTTTTCCTCATACAAATTTCGTTTCGTCTGCTCAAATTTCAAAACTTGCGGGTTTTGCCTTTATTTATATATGCGAGGTGTTTCGTCTCAACTACAAATATTACATATGTATAACGAGACCTTGCTCTTAACATAAGAGCTCCTTGAGACTCATTCGGTTCTGACATTTCAACGGTCTCGATTGAGATTCCAGAATTCTTCCATGTCAATAAGAGATGAACTTGAGCATACAGCGGTCAAAGTGACAGATGCCCAGAGATTAATCCTTACGCACATGCTTTTAGCACATGCTTCTAGCACTTAGCTTGGATGACTATTGTACATACGATATCGGATCCAATATCATAATTTCCTTCAATCGCTCTTTATGATGGGACAATTTCTCCGCCTCTCATAAATCTCATCTGTGGGTAATCCGTGGGTCATTCAAAATGGGTATGATCTACAATATCCGATAATAATTCTGCGGAGTTCATAAAATTGCGTACAAGCAAAGGCAAGGCGGATTTAGACTTCTAATCCGCTGTCATTTAATTTACCATGTAGTGGCATGAACCCTTTCTGAAAGTTTGTTTTTCTTTCGACTTCAAACTCGATCTTCATCTCACCTACCACTTTCGTTCCTTTCACGAGATGTTTTTCCTCTGGTCCCTCGTTATCGGCCTTGCAACGGTCTCTTCAGCTAAATCTTCAGATGATCTGGATTGTACTGGAATCAATGGCATCAGACCACAATGTGAATCTCAGGAGACATCTTACAAACGCGATGTTTTCTGGGTAGGAGGGCATTACGTGAACGCAGCCATTGGTCTGTTGACCTACGATCAGGCGTATGTTGAAAAGTTGACTCCACATAAGGGTATCAAGAAACCATATCCTGTGGTCTTATTCCACGGCGGAGGAGTTTCCGGTGCAGTATGTCGCGTTCAAGCCCTCTGAAAGCCATCATCGACTGATCAAAATAGACATGGCTCAATACACCTGATAATCGCAAAGGCTTTGCATCGATGTTCTTGGACTTAGGTTACCAAGTTTACGTTGTCGATCAAACTAGTGTAGGTCGCGGAACCCAAGAGGATCTCGTAGGATATCCTTTGAGAATTGGATCAACTGCAAACATCAGTGAGGTAGGTTTTATCTTCCACATACGCTATCATTTGAGAGACTTATCATTTTTCCTTTGGTTGTTTTCACAGCTCCAGAAATCGCCGACGCTTATCCCCAAAGCCAACAACACACTCAATGGCCCGGTACTGGAGTCAGAGGAGATCCAATCTTTGATGCGTTCGAGAGTTCTTTCATGCCATTGACTACCAACAATACTCGACAAGAAATATCGATGCGCGCTGCTGGTTGCGAACTGCTTCAATTGATTGGTCCATCATTCTTGATTTCTCATTCCATTGGCGCAATCCACCCAATTGTAATTTCAGACGAATGTCCAGATCTCGTGCTCGGAAATGTCAACCTCGAACCTGGAAACATTCCTTTTGAATCCTACACCGGAAACGCAACATCTTCTGTTGGAAGATCAGCTGCTCGTCCATTTGGCTTGACTGTCTCCAATCTCAATTATGATCCTCCTATTTCCAACTATACCGAACTCGTCACCGAGACGGTTGGCGAGGATACCCCAGAGAGCAGATCTTGCATTCAACAAAGCAGTGCCGCAAACTTCACCATCCATACTCTCCCTAATGTAGTCAAGGTACCATACGTCGCTTTCACCGGCGAAGCATCTCCTCACATTACTTACGAACACTGTGTTATTCAATACCTCAACCAAGTTGGTGTAAAGACTGATTGGATCAAGATGGCTGATGTTGGTGTTTATGGCAATGCTCATTTCGGATTCTTGGAGAAGAACAATGACGAATATTTCAAGGTTGTTGAAGCTTGGATCAAAAATGCTGCCAACGGAATTGGTTCATCTGATTCTGGCGGAAGATATTCGCATTGGAGAGCATAGTTTGAGAAACGCATGTTTGGAAAAGCACTGTAGAATTATAATTAGCCCCCCCGTGTGGTTTGTACATAATTACCATAATATTCTAATGTCTCCTTTATTAGATGTCGAGGCAAGACAATTAATATAATTCAATTTTACCTTTAAATAATCATCAGCGTCTTTTTAATCTTTACCAGTATCTTCACATTCTTATTACAGGAATTTACATCGTAGCTGGAGTGCGACGACGAGGTTCAATAAAGACGCTAGCCTCTTAAAGTTAGACGAAAACTGTAAGCCACCATCACCAACACAAGATTTTGTTGGAGTACTGGAATGTTGAAGTCTTCATCTCATGAGCAAAGTCGAAGTTGATTGAGCGTTGAAGACTCTGCTGAAGACCATGGCAATAAGTAATGTGGATACAGCTCAGTTGTCGCAGATCTGAATATGCAGGGAGTTCTATTTGCGCTATATCTTCCTAGCTAGGAGGTTACCTTGAACATCATGCGCTGTAAGAAAATATTTCACCTCTAGCCAATTTTGGTGTATGGTATTTTCTCACTGCTATATTGCTGTTTTTATATAAGATGAGTTATAGATATTAAGTGTTATTCGTTATTTTCATTCAATCGACTCGTTGATTACCAGAAGCGCTCTCTGCCAATTCACTACGTCGCACTTTGACTCTGATAGATTTGAGTTTGTATATAGACTGGAATATTCAATGATCAAGCCATCTCTCACACTTTGGTTTCGGCGGAGAAGTGGCAGAGTATATTTGATAAAGGCATCTGAACTTGGGGCGATTGACCATATGCCGAGGGTCACTGAGACACCTGTTGAGATGCAGGTAATTTGCTTTAGCATACCCCGTACCAGCATGATGTGTTAATTCTCTCTTAATCTGTAGCGCGCAAATCTTTTGAATTGTTTCTGAGCATTATTCACTGCACTGGCAATGACGGGTTCTTTCGTAGTTTGACTAGCTCTTCTGTCAGTTTAGTGTAATCACCTCTTCCCCTAGTCCGTAACTGCATTTTAGGGGAAGAATCTTACTTAAAATACAGTGTTGTTTCTCAAGTTTTCCTCTGAATTCAAGCTTCTATGACCTCCTATTTTTGCCCTCATCAATTAGATACAATGGTATGTTTCAGAATACATTGAATTCCAAGTCAAGATGATCCTCTTTGATTGACCTCATTAGTCTTGATCAAGCCATTCCAAAGTCAAGACATAGCTGAAAACATCTTAACAGCAGACCATACCGATTGATACCGACTCGAAAACAGTAGAGTTCACCGTTGGCCTAGACAGTGATGGGTCAGATGACATTGCAGTTGCCGACTTTAATAAATAACTGCAGTTGAATGAGAAAGTGAAAAGAGGATATGAAAACCCATTTGGCTGTCATCAATCTTATTCTCACATTCCAGAGTCATACTCCAGCAATCCTATCAGCTTTTTTTATTATGTTGCAGTACCGGTTGCAAGCAGCTCGCCTAACCTGATTTTCACTACCTAGATAGCCCGATTTGCAGCCTCTCAGAATATTACACCGTCTCACTTGGAATACGCAGTATCTGATATCACCTGTACTAGACAGTTGCATGTGTGACAGATCATGATTAACGAGTCTCGTTGACTGAATAAGCGGCGTTTCTGCATCAATACTATTTTTTGAACATAGAAAGGAGACAATTCTACTTCAACAAAACAGGACTCTGGAGTATCTCAATTGTTCGCCATCTTCCATTCATCATTTCACTCCATGCTATACCCATCTCTCCCACCTGGAATATCTGCCCCACCCTATCCAAGATACTATCTCCTTTCCCAATTACTCTATGCTCTCATCCCAATTGACCCTCCCCCTCATTATCCCCCTCTCTCCCCTCTCTCCCCTCTCTCCCCTCTCTCCCCTCCCCCTCTCTCCCCTCTCTCCCCTCACCACCCCTCACCACCCCTCAAACCCCCTCATTAAGCGCCTTCCCCGCCTTCAACAAAATATCAATACAACTAACATTACTCCACCACCAAAACGCCGTTCTCAGAACACTCGTATTCCTCGTCTCCATAAACGTATATGCGAATCCATATCCGATTCTCGCTAGATTATACGATAATCCAAATTTATTGATAGTCTGGACGGGGTGTCTTGCTTGTTGTGCTAGGATCTGGGGTTCTTAGTTAGTTTTCTTACATCCACCATCCACTATCCTATGATCTATCACCCCTCCTCTTCCCTTCAAAAAATCTTCCTCCCTCCCATCCAAAAAAAAAAAGAAGAAAAAAACTCACAATACACCCCAAAAAGAACGCAAAATGCTCAATACTATTACTCGACGCGCTCTGCACCCTCTTAATCCTATCCAACTGTCTCTTAGTCAATTTCCCCTCTTTCATCATTCGTTCGCCATATTCCTAGATATCGTAGCGGGGTGATTCATTATGATCGAATCCGTAGTATTGTTTCCAGTGGCGAGAAGCGAGAACGAGGTAGGAGAGAGTCCAGTTTGTGAGGATGTAAGGGACGTTGTGGTTTATGGTTGGGGAGAGGGGGGAGGAGAGCAATCCGATGAAGGTTGTCATTTTTTTGATTACTTATTTTTGGAGAGGGGAAAGAGGAAATTGGAGTTTGTGGAATGGGAATGGGAATGATGAGGTGTTTTGGAGTTTGATGGTAATGAGGAATGTGAGGTATGATTTAGACAGAGAGGTTAGATGCCAGATTCTGACACGCGTGGTGGCATGTCATTTATATCTGCATTGTCGCCCCCAACTCGGAAACTTTTCGGGTAATAAATTCTGTCAGCAACCGTCATTATGGTGATACGTCGCCAACACGAGCTGTACTCAATAACTAACTACGTAAAATGTAAGATTCCAAGACTGAGATGAGTCATCTAATATTATTTCGGTATCGATCTCAATTGATTTTGACACAACATAAAGCCCGGACTGCTAGCAAGTTTTGGTTTCCCTTGAAAAAATATCAATTTTGAATTTTCTTATAATTTAGATAGAAAAGGTCTGGTGAAAGAAGAGAACGACGACGCATTTATATATGTCATGTATCTGAACGCAAAGAGAAAGACCAAACACTTTCAATTCCTCCCTATAACTTC
The DNA here is from genome assembly GCA_004786225.1 of Botryotinia narcissicola. Classification (NCBI taxonomy): domain Eukaryota; kingdom Fungi; phylum Ascomycota; class Leotiomycetes; order Helotiales; family Sclerotiniaceae; genus Botryotinia; species Botryotinia narcissicola. The sequence continues at coordinate 25,721 of PQXJ01000386.1, read as the reverse complement.
AACAGAAAGAGATACATATCCCATAAAAACCTAAATTTCATCTCAATCTGACTAGCCTCGACATTACAGCAATCTAAATAATGCTACCTCAAAATCCACCTTTGAAGAAGTTCGTAGGCTGGGGATTTTCAGGTAAGTGAGTACCCAAGATTTTGTTCTTCGAAGAGCCTAACAATTTCGATTTTGCACCATTGAACTTGTTGAAAAGATCTTTAAAATTTCTAAAGTCTTTCTTGGCAAGTTTATTGGGAGTAGGAGGCCATGTCGAAACGAGTTGAACTGAAGGATTATAACAATTATAACCACAACAAACATCCCTAAGACAGATGCCGGTTGAACAATCTTAATTATTTTCACAGTTAATTCCGCAAGTCTGCAACATTGGGGAATTAGTATTGCTTATCAAAAACAGAGTCCTAAGAAAAGCGATTCAAATGAGGTATTAATGAGGTATCGGGAAGCAAGAAGAATTTATAGACGGAAGAGAAAAGTCAAGATTGTGATCAGGGAAGAAAAGGAGGTATCAAAAATAGAAGAAGTATTGAACAGCTTAGACTCACTCCTGCAGCGACACAGAAACCAGAACCATCATTTCCTCCACCAGGAATACAAATACCAGCACCACCTCCACAAGCAGCGTTACTGTATCCTTGTGCACATGTAGCTGGATTGGCGCAAAGTGGTAATTTATCGTAGAGATAGGTAGTTGGAGTTGGAGCAACAACTACTGAAGGTGTAACTCCCGCACAATCACAGGCGGAGGAATATGCAGCTGCGTCGGTACAATATGATGCGTAAGTAGGAATTGTACCATGATCGGCTGTTGTTTGAGAAGGAACATAGGGATAATCTTCCATATTGGCACTCGTAGTTATCAAAGCAATTCTATGTCAATTAGCAAAGAATATGAATGGAAGTAGAGCTGACGAACGAAGCATTGGGAGTGACAGTAGTCGCTATGAACTTGGCGCAATCTAATGAACGACTCTGAAGACCGACGTTGATCTCACCAACGGATGTAATGGCATCTGCACATTGATTTTGGGTGCAGATAGCACCCAAAATACCTCTGGTAAAGGCCAGAGACACCAACAAACTTGCAGTCCTCATATTGAAAATAATGCCGTTAGTTGGGAAAAGAGAGAGGAATAACGTATGTAAAAAAGAAAGGAATGAGAGTATGAGAATGACTTATACTTGTCAATTTTGTTGTACATATCAGTGAATATAAAGAATGTAGAGGCTTGGAATATGAGACCTCGTTGCCAAGTTACCTCACGTCTACCGCGTCCACAAATGCATTTATCCTTTAGTAGCTGCAATTTTCTCTCAACTATGATGGGAAAACGCATTGAGTTCCAAAGAGCTATCGTGTATTTCTGTACCTACATTGCTTTGCCTTTGACTTCTCATCGAGTGGTATTCTGTTGTATGATATCTTAATACGACCAGAGATGTGAATCTTTCTGCCGCTACGCGCAAAGTTAATGGAATGCTACCTCCAGAAAGTACATTCCTGCCGAGCCATTCTCTCGTGCACTTCCCGTGCCTTCGATGTAACACTTACGACCAACTATGACGTTTCAGCCTTTAAGTAAAGGTTGGCCTTGGACATCCCTTCGAGGCTGGAAGTCAAAAGGGATGATTTGTTGCAGCTTCTTTCAACTAGTAATGACCAGGATTTGATATTTCATTCGGCCTCCTCTGCTGTAGGAGCCACTCTTCATTCAACGACTCAGTGTAAACTTCTGTAGAATCCTGCTTGCAGAAAATGTATCGTTACGATTTTCAAGATACACGTGGCCGAGTTGGACCTGACAGGTTGACATGATCGTTTGTGTTTCTTAAATCTATGTTGTTTGCACGTTTCGGGATGCATATCGAATTGGTTGGACCGATCTCGATGTAGCATTGAAAGGCATACTCAAGAGATTTTGTTTTTTAAATTTCTAGGTTGGGTATCAAGATAAATTTAGCTTTCTTGATGAGGAAGAAGATCCTGGTCTGTGCAGATTATTTTGAGCTTGGCCGTGCTTGCCGTGCTTACTAAGAGATTGGTGGGATTAGCGCACAACTCCACACTAATGCAACTTCATTGATGCTCACCCCAAGTGAAGCCTCACTTTTGTAACAACAAATGTAACCTCAACCGCAGCACTGGGACAAATCAGAATGTTTTCCTCCCGCCATTTTCCTTTTGATTTCTTATCTAGAGATAAGATTTGCTACTTGATTCGACAAGGAATTGGAACAAGAAGTTTGAAATGGGTGCCTACATTGAAAAATCACTTTTCACGGGCGTCCAAGTCCAATCGATATTGACCATCATGGGGAAGATGCGTCCCCGCGGGATATTAACAGACGAGGATGAGGAAATAGAAATGAAAACATGACTCGCCTATTTGCTTTTCCAGCGGCAAAAGGTGATTTGAGGAGGATTTCCTTTGGTTCCACTATTGTGAATTACTTATTTTTGTGCATTTGCATGTCCAACAAACGCTCCGTTGGTCACCAAGAGCTTTTTACCTTCCTCTTCCATTATCTACCTATAGTATGATTGCGATTGCATTAAAACTACTTGAATATCATTCAATATCAAGCTCATAATTCTCAATTCTACACTTCACCATCAGACAGTTCTCAATCGCAGTAAGATAATATCAGAAACGCACCGAACGTCGCCATAGATCTTTGAGAGAACCTATGAATTCATGAAGGCGGAATACTATCTCTTTGCAACTGCTCTTTGAAGGATTGAAGCTAGAAACCCATTGCTTCTGGGGACTTGACAGCAGGCTTGTCTCGTTCGCGACTACAGCAATATACAATACGACAGCGCACCCTCCAGGCCTTTGTTTCATAGCTAGCTTCTCAATCTCTCATCTCAAAAGGACGCGATCTCACAATGATCTCTGACTTACCTCTGGAATACATCTTTCATCATGTTTTTCTTCCCCCAAAATTGCTGGATAAGGAGGATGAGCGGGAGAGATATGATGTTGTACTTACGCAATTTTGTCAAGAGGAGCTTCAAAACTTTCATGATTTCCTGCCAAGTGAGCAAAGACAACCAGTCAAAAGGATGATTGAGACGATGAAGGGCATGGTTCTTGATTCATCTGCTACTGCCGCACCATTTTCAAACGTTGTCAAAGGCTTGAAAACAATGAAAACTGACGGTACATATATCTACTCCCCCAAATATCTTTACTGACCATGAAAATCATACAGATGTTTACGCTTTTCACGTCGAGACACAGAATGCAGGAATAATAATTCGACGCCTCTCATCAGAGTATTCATTCGAGATGTTTGAGCTATCTCCAAGGAATAAAGATGTCATGGCGACTGTTGGACGATTACGAAGGTATTTCCCAGGTCCCGCAGTAGCCATCCATCAGGACCGAGTTCACGAAGAATCATTCCAGGAAGCTCTATCCCAGTGTATTGAAGAGCTCTCGCGAGAGACGCCAAATATTGTCCGAGCGAAAACTCGTAAAGCCAACGTATCTGACATTGAGACTCGAGACACCGTCGACCCATCTCTCATAACCAGCATGCTTGCAGAATCTCTGCATGCCGTTGGTCGTCGAATTGATATCCATCGCATTCAAAAGAGAACTCGTGATATTGTCCAATGGAAAGATTGTCTTTATCCCTGGCGTCGTTCACCCCTTTGGCTCCTTCTCCGAGTCTGCCTTCAGACTGGACTTATGTAAAGAGATTGCAATGATCCATCACACTACCAATACAAATCGTTCATGATCTTTTTCATGTCACAGATTCTAGAACGCGCATTAGAGTCTCCCATGCCCAGAGAAATATTGTTCATAATGTCGATGAAGATACAACGACGCTTAGTCAAACTCGAAAAGTTTATTAGCTGTGAGCTACAACGGCAGATACAGGAGGTGTTGTCCAAAGTCTCATCCTACTTGAAGAACAATGTGCCAATGCTGTCACACCCAATATACCCTGATATCGCTGCACTCAACCTGACAGAAGACACAGCGCTTAGCATGGACTTTCTCCGACCTTACCTTGACGGTTTATCGATGCGAAATCAATCAAAACTAAAACACGCACTTGCTGAACCTAATTGTCACTTTCGAAAATTTCAATCGAATACACAACTCCCGTATATGAAACCCCAGTCTTTAAGTTCCCAGAATAGAGGTTCAATTCACTTGGAGTTGGCAGACATCGAACTGTGGGTTCGGGATCATCTGGCTAGTTGGCTGAGTACACATCAAATAGATGAGCCATCTTGTATCGCTTTGGCGGATCTCTTATCTACCTACCAGACAGTCTCTGATGAAGCATATCAAGGGGTTCCCGAAGACCAGTCCGTAAGAATCTTGACTTTGCTCGATCTATGGGTCGCATTAGACAAATGTACAACTTTACAAGAGCCACTTGTAAAGGACTATAAATGTGGACTGACGTCAGACTTTTTCGCTCCTCTATTGTTACCTACCAAGCCAGAAATGCTAAGATTAGCCTCTATCGAAGAATATATTTCTAATAGAAATGCTGCATCATCCGCCAAGTTCCCATGTATCTTCTCCACAACAAACACTGCAAGAAGCTTTGCTGTTCGTTACTTCGATCAATCGTCCCTGCACCAGGAATTACTAGAGAGGATCAAGTCTGATGCTCGCTCCGACCGCGAAGCAAAATTGCTCGAGCTAGAGGCAAAGATTCGACAGTACAATTCCTGGAAAGAAAGTGATCAATCGACCGAATGCAGATATGAGAAGGTTATTCGCGGTCGAGGATATAAACGCCATGAAGTCACTGTCCACGCGAGTTCTTGTCCGAAATGTATTGCGATAAATGCGGCCGAGAAAGTCACAATAAATGTTTTTGAATGTCCTCTCCCAGAAAATGATCTAAAGGCAAAGTCGATAATATTTGAGCTTGACGTGCCTAAAGTCTTTTCAGCTTGGCGTGATAGGACATATAGCCTTTTAGTGGACACTCTATCATCAAAGCCAAGAGTTTCTCAGAACATCGATTATTACAATTTCAGAAACACTGCTTTGCAGCGTTATGCTCAGAAATCATTGGTGAAAATTCGCTTGGGGTCCCGTGATAAGCCATTTGTCATTTCTCACTATAAAAATAAGTTCGTTTCTCAGGCTACAGTTGGAAACATTTTTAAACCAACCGGATTGAATTACATGGTTGTAGATAATGACGGATCTGGCCAAATAGCAGTCAAGAGTAACTTCTGCGCAAATTTGGGTATCCAAAGGTTATGCACCATGAGATTCGCTCCAGCTCTCATAAAGCTAGAAGCCTTTCTAGAGGACACACAGTCTACCACTAACGATGCTCTTTCAAATCAAGCAGACTGCCCGGCCACATTGACTCTGCACGAATTCTATCAATTCGCATCTCTTAGATGTGGAAATTATCTTCAATGGCTTAATATTCTGCGAGAGAGTGAAGCGCGATTGCTTGATTTGAACTCTGATGAAGTCTTCCAAATATTGACACAGACGGCATGGCAGGCTGGCCCCGCAGCGTGTGAGCTCACATGCCGAGATTCACACCAAGACCTCGAGGACAAAGCCTTTGGGATACGTCTTTTACAGGCTTTAAACGCAATAGTCTCAAGTATAGAGTCTAATTGGCAGAATGTAAGAGCTGTTCGCGTGGTGATTATGCTGACCACTCGGTTGCTCAGTGTCTCAACTAAGGAAAAAGTGCACGAGAGCTGTATTTTCCTACTCTTACGCATTCAGGTTGTTACAATTGCGTGGACTAGAGATGTTGTCCGCATACTCCATGATTGCCAAGAGGAAGACGAGCTTGAATCACTGAAAATTCGAGCCCTTTAATTGGCACTGGCGTGTCATGGTTCATTCGACGTCGAAATTCACAATCTTGAGATTATGCTGAGTTCCACCGAAAGTCAGTCTATTTTTATCGAGAGCTTGATCACAGTTCGCGATAGACGTCCTGCATTAACTACTGGTCTTGATAGTATGATCCAATTTGGTTTGAGACGCTTTGATAGATTGAATCATTCCGCCGAATTAATTCTGCGCAGCATCATAATAAATGATTCCGCAGGCATTGACATGACCATTCAAACTCTTTGGTCTGGTTATAACTCTGGAGCTCCTTGGAAAGCACTTGATCTGCCAAATGAAAGATGGTTAAGAACGAAAACAGCAGCATTTAATGGCCAAGAACCACTATTTGTTGAATTGAACATTCTAGACGGAGAATTGCTCATCAATGGATCTCCACTTGCTCGTCTACCTCGCGATTATGAATCCCATGCCACATATCAACGAATCTTCGGACAGGTTAGTGTGTATCTGATTGTGTGATTTTCTAAATCTAATGCTATGTGTATACAGAAAATGTTGGATGTTGTCCCATCAACAATGCCCGGAATGTTTTTTGAGACTAGGAAAGAGATATGTGGACAACAAGTAAGATCAATAGTTCGATATTTGAACTCAAACGCATGCTGACTTTTTTAGGTTCATTTCAAAATGCTCGGTGGAGAATTAGTGATTCGGACGTGTAAAGGGAATGAATGCTTTGAGGTGATTCCCAAGCATATTCTCATAAATGACTTTCAACATTCGTTTACTGAAAATTATATTTTCATGCGCAATGATGAGACTGGTTTCATACAACTGAGGCCAGTAGATATACCATGGAATTCCTCGAACAGTGAATGGCAAATTACACATTCTTCGAACCAAACTTTTCATTTAATCAACGGCTCAATGTCAGCCATTGATATCCGAAGCCCAACAGCTTATGCTATATCAAAAATCCTCGGGAATTTAGAGACTATAATTCACGTCAACATGGTGCTGAACCAGCAAGACAAAATCTTGGAGCTACGCCTTCCCCGCTTCAACCTTGACTTTTCCATTACCGTAGGAGATTGGAGGCTTTTTTCTAAACAATTTCGGGGAATGTCTGTGGACAAGAGTCAAAATATTGGTACATTCACTGGGTTGGTTAACAAACTCGTGTTGCGTAGCAACGACAACGCAACGCGAGCTGTGATCGTTCCAGACGGCGAGATCGTATTTACGCAAGAAAATGACCATGTTCAAGTTAACATCGATACAACATTGACGAGCTCCTGTAGTTATCATGACTATCGAATCGACCCTCAACTTGGCCGTCTGATTGATAATGGAAGCCTGAAAACTTGTTTATTCAGATTATATCTTCATTCTGTAACCTCGGATGTTATACCAGATGCCCTCACAGGCAAGACTGGCACGGAAGAAGCATTAAATGGGTTAACTTCCTCATCTGTATGGTCATTCTCCACGCTCTCCTCAAGCGAAATAGGTTTGCTACTAAAGTTGAGAGATTTATCTCCACAAGTTGCATACTATCCAGCACATAAAAAATCTATGCAGATTATTTCCTGGAAAAATCTCCCAATATTATCTCAACATGAACGATTCTGCAAGCAAGTCGATCTCATCTTCACACATGCTAAGAAACTCGTGCCATTTCAAACTGCGTCCGATAAGAAGCACCCGATTCCCGAACCAAACAATCGCAGCAATCCTATCCTGATCTCAGCAGCTATCATTAGGAATGCTGTTTATCGCGTCGATGGCTTTGGGGCCGAAGAGTTTACCACTATTGAAGATAAAGTATACGACTCTCGGGACGGAAACTGTGATGAAAATCGACGTGCAGATATATACCAAACCGCAGCGTTGGTATATTCGTGGTCACAAAACTTGAGAGTCCATACGGATTTATTAGGAATCATGAATTCTTTGTCAAGTCACATCATTGGACCTGGTGCAATCTCGGAAAATATCATTGGATACGATTCAAAGTGGTTAGATACACCCGAGTCTTTCTTGTCTGAAACTTGGTGTGCAATCTATCAGCAGCTATCAGCCAGTATTGAAAATCGAGACAAGTATAAAATCATGATCTTCTTGTCCACGTTGATCTTCTCGAAAAAAGTCGATCATTCGCTCGTCCATACATTTTTAGCATTTGCTACAATGGCGGATTTTGATTGCATCAAAGTTCCTCAATATCAGCTTTTCCCCCTGTACGAAGGGTTCAAGCCTGAGAGAAATTCACTTATAGCTCTCATCGGCGCTCAGAAATACGGCTATGAGAGCACACCTGCAAGCAAGCTTGTCAAGAAAGAAGCCGAAACTGAATGGGATGTTCACAGTCGAAGACAGCAGGCTTACATCGACCAAAATGAATGTGCTCTTAAAACAGCCCTTGAAGATCTTTTGCAGCAATGGCCCACAGACAAGCCTATTGCATCCAGGGATAAACATTGCCGAACATACATCGACATAGAAACTGCCACCGTTCAAGCTCAAGCAAAATATTCGTCTTGGTATAAAAACAGCAAATTCAAGGAATACATCTTGCTCCTGGAATCAGCTCTCAAGAAGCCATACTCAATCGATTGCATCATCACTCAACGATGGTCAGATTATGCAAGACCCACCAGTAATTATAATCCGAACTTAGCTTATATTGCCCTCACGAATCTTCTCCGAAATGAACCTCCAACTCTTATTGGTGAAAATGTATTGTTCCAGTTTAATACACTTCTGGTTAAGATAGCCAAATCATTGGGCAATGATGAGAATCATATGGAAGAGCTCTTGGTGGAACTTTCTCGACACACTTCCGGAACCTTTGAGAATCAATACAGCCATCACTTACAACAAAGTTTGGATGCTTTGCACGAGATACCATGTTTTAAACTGAATCCCACGGTGTCAGCTCACGATTTCTTAGACTGTTTGGAAAAAAGTCAGGAACTGGTAGACAGCATGTACCTCAGAATTAAGGAGCATTTGTTAAGTTCCATAAACGTGTTCGGAGCTACAGAGAACACGACGATGCTTCCGCGCCTTTCTAAAACCACAATTCTCGCTCTTATTGCAACTTCGCACCCTATAAAGCTTTCGCAACAGTGGAAGCAGGCAATTGTACATTTTGGCCTGGCTGTAACCACCCTGCAACGTCTGAAGCGTCTGGTGGCTTGTTGTAGCAATAAAGCAGAGCTTCTCACGGAGCTTTCAAATCCGGGACATCAAGGTTGGGACCCGTTGTTGCACCCGGACTGGCTACTACTTGAATTAGAGAACGGAATTCTGATTCGCAGAGATCAGGCTGACATCAGTAGTGAAATGATTGACCCATCATCAGGTGCGAACTCTGTCATGCAATTGAACATGGGACTTGGAAAATCTTCAGTCATTGTTCCACTTGTGGCATCGGCTCTGGCAGACAAGAAAAAATTATGTCGCGTCGTAGTTCTCAGAGCGCTGTCTAGACAGATGAGGGAACTGTTAGTAAGAAAGCTTGGTAATATGATCAATCGCCGTATATTTTTTGTACCAATCTCACGTGCGCTACAAATGAATGCTGATGGGGCAAAACAGCTCCGAGAAATTTACGAGACTTGCATGGCTTCCGGTGGTGTACTTTTAGTACAGCCAGAGCATTTACTGTCTTTTGAGTTGATGGGCCTTGAGATGGTACTTTCTGGGGATCAAGACGCAAAGGTTGTTGGTAAGGTAATCAATGACACCCAAGACTGGCTACTCAAAAATAGCCGGGATGTCCTAGATGAGAGTGACGAGATATTGAATGTGCGATTTGAATTGATTTACACTCTTGGCAGACAAATGCCTATTGACTTTGCTCCTAACCGTTGGGTGCTAATTCAACGAATATTGTCGATATTGACTTCTTGTATCAAGAAACTCGATCGAAAATACAAAGACGATTTCGAAATAGAGAATGTGCCAGATGGTAATGGTACATTTGCGAGATTTCGAATCCTACAGCCTGCACTTGGTGATGTACTTCTTAAAAGGGTCGTACAATCTATCTGCGGTGAAGGACTCCCTGGATTATCTTTCTTTCAATTTACCAAGAGCAATCGAGACCTCTTATACCAATTCATCACAGATTCAAAGATAGATGAAGAAGCAATTCAGCATTCGATATTCGACGCTGACTCCACTAAAATGGGTCTTCTACTCCTTCGAGGTCTCTTCGCGCATGGAGTTCTACACTTCGCCTTTTCACATAAGAGGTTTCGGGTTGATTTCGGTTTAGATTTGAAACGATCATCACTAGCAGTCCCATACCATGGAAAAGATGTGCCTGCAGCTGCAGCAGAGTTTAGCCATCCAGAAATGACTATTATATTGACTTGCCTTTCCTATTATTACGAAGGACTATCCAAAAGCCAAGCAATACAGTGTTTCAAAGAGCTTTTGAAATCGGATAACAGTCAAGGAGAATACGAGAAGTGGACCAGAGACTGCTCCAAAGTTGAGACTAAATTCAAGCAGTTAAGTGGTGTCAATCTTGATGATCTACATCAATGGTCTGAACATGTATACGCACATTTAAGACGTTCCAAAGAAATGATAGATTTCTATCTAAATCACCTCGTTTTCCCAAAGGAGATGAAGGAATTTCCCAAGAAGCTTTCTTCATCTGGTTGGGATATTGCTCGGATCAAGAACCACCCGCTCACTGGTTTCAGCGGAACGAACGACAGCAAGTATGTCCTCCCGCTCTCAATACAGCAACGAGATCTATAAGAACAACTTTCAACAAATGCAGAAGTGCTCGCTTGTTTATTGCAGTCTGAAAACAAATTTGATTCCACGACCAAGAGTGAAGATTTTAATGTCGAAATCCTCCTAAATCTTGCCGTAACGTCGAAACCTACAATAAGGGTAATTTTTTATTTTGGGGCACAGGTTTTGGAGCTAAAAAATGAAGAGGTTGCTAGTAGATGGTTAGCAAAACTTCCAGCTACTGAGGTACAAGCAGCGGTATTCTTCGATTCTTCAGATGAGCTTTGCGTTCTGAACCGTGATGGAGTGACTGAACCTCTCACTATCTCGCCATTTTCTAAGCAGATGGACCGATGTGTGATTTATCTCGATGAATCTCACACACGTGGAACAGACTTAAAACTTCCAGTCAACTATCGTGCTATTTTTACGCTTGGACCAGATCTGAACAAAGATCGGCTCGCACAAGGTAAGAAGTATCTGATTATACAGACAAAAACATAACTGACACCTATATGATAGCATGTATGCGTATGAGAAAACTAGGAAAGGGCCAGTCAGTATTGTTTTGTGCGCCGAAAGATATTCAACGAAACGTAATACACTCCACGAATGTGGCCCATTCTAACCAAATCGAGGTCAAGCATGTTCTTTTGTGGTGTATAAGAAATACATTGGATCAAGTTCGAAAGTCTGTTGTGCCTTGGGCAATTCAAGGAAGACGACATTATGAACGACTTGAGGCTCTTAGCGCAAATACTGGTATTGTTCCTGTATCTGTTCAAGAAGACGAAGCACAGAGCTTGGAAGAGAGATATGGATTCGGCAAAGAAAAAGCTGACGGGCGTTGGCTGGCCGACACAGCTCCTAACACAGACATGAAATACTCTGCCGAACTCATCGCTATTCGGAACAAATGTGCCCAGTTTGGTTTTGATTCTTTTGCAGGTGCCAGTTTACACGAAGAACAAGAGCGTGAATTGCAACCAGAGAAAGAATTGGAGATACAGCGTGAGCATGCCCCAAGTGTACCAGCTTTGAGACATAAATTGCATGCCGATGTCAAAAATTTGGCCACTACCGGTGTTATGGTCCACAGCGCTCCGAGTGGGTTTTTGCCTGCTTTTGATGTTTTCAAGAACACATCGGCAAAAGGATCTTTCGATATATCCAAGTGGCCCAGGGATCTTTGGGTCACTCGTGACTTTGCGCAAACTGTGATAATGCACGGCTTTGGTGATATTGATACATTTTTACGTCCAGTTAACTGGGTTGTTACATCTGAGGGCAAGAATGGTTTGTCATTCTGTGTAATCTTTAGTCCTTTCGAAGTTCAAGAATTACGTTCTGCTATTCAAAACCATAAGAAAGTAGTTCTGAGCATCTATTCTCCACGCTTGAGCCTCTCTTCAAGGTCATTCGAGAGCCTTGATATTCACAAAATTCCAACAGCTTCGAGATTACCATCAATTCATCCACAGATTATCATGCTTTTAAACCTTTTCGCTGGACTATTATATCTCCGAAGCCACGATGAATACATCCGCCTTTGCCAATTCCTCGGACTTTGTTATTATCCGCCTAAGAATAACGTCGAGATAGGTTGTGATAATTTCGTTCCTTTAGTTAGTCGTGCATCGTTTGATCCCATTATGAAGGAGGTTTGCCCTTTTGAGAAGAGTCCGGTCGATTTTCTACAAAAAGTATTTGCATTGAGACGAAAAGGACAGAGTTTTGAGAATACACATATGGGTAGGATTCTGAATGGAGAGTTATTGAGTAGAAATGATTTCGATGACGATGGAGGTGAGGTGGAGGTGGAGTTGACGGAGAGATTGAAGATGGTGGGACCATTGAAGGAAAGTGATGGGAGCAACGGAATTAAAGGAGTAACGAGATTGATGAGCGCCTGAGTCATTAATACTTGTGCAGTAAGATTCATTGCCTCTGATTCACTTGCAACTTCGCACAGCTATTTGTATTGTAAAATATCAAGATTTCCTTGCCGAGAGACCAATTATCTGCTCTTTGCTCTGCTTATCATATCGCTGTGTAGACGATGATATAAATTGAGTTCATTATAAGATATCGAAATCTAGAAGTCCACTAATTGACAAAATCAATGGGCAATAAAACTCAGGAATAATTCTGCTTTCTTTCTTATCGAAACTGCCTTACAGGACAGCTTCTACGCAAATATTTGCTGGGTGGTGCTCAGGAGTGAATACGCGGGTTCTTATTGTTCAATAATACCTGCACTTACATTCCTATCATTATCGCGTACCGCACCATAATTCACACTTTTAAAGAATCACTAACTTATACCTTCCATCTTTTATCATAAAATGAGAACACGCATACACAGAAATGGCATCGATCTTAAAATGGGCAAGATCAGCGACTAGAAGATCACCATCCCCGCCATTGCGGTTCCCCACGACGGGGTTTGAATTGATTAGCGATGCTCAAGCACTCGACGAGGAACAACTTGAGGGATTCAAAATGGGGCTGTATTGTCCTTTAAATATTGGAGATATATTTATATCTAAATACCAAGTTGTTTGGAAGCTTGGATACGGAGTGACGTCTACTGTCTGGTTGGCGCATAATCTACAGTGTGTTTTCATATCACATGTATATCCACATACTAACGGCCCAGAGCTCATTAACATGTTTCCCTGAAAGTCTATACTCGTGATGGAAATCCACAGGAAGAATTCGAGATTTATAGACGTCTGAAGAAAGGCAACAATTCTCATCCCGGGTTTCCACATATTAGGACAGCTCTTGAGATATTCACGATACCCCGTGTAGGCGGTGATCGTACTTGTCTTGTTCAAAAACCAATGTGGGAAAGCTTTAGAGAACTTAAATATCGTCTTCCAAATCATTGTTTTACGGAGAAAATATTGAAGGGTGCATTGAAACAGTTGTTTTTGGCGTTGGATTATTTGCATACTGAAAATGTCAGCTTGTTCATACCGGTATGAAATATTTATTTCCTCTTACCGTTTAGGGAGCTCTTGAATTTTATCAATCATATCTTTCAGACATCAAGACGGATAATATTCTATCTGAAATCGAGGACGAATCCATCCTTGACGCCGTTACAGAAGCGGAGATAAATTCTCCTTCCCCTCGCAAGGTAATCAATGGTACAACTGTGTATGCTTCACGAAGATTCGATGTCCCAAGAATCTTCGGTGATTTAGTTTTGGTCGATTTTGGCTCTGCGGTTCGGGGGGATTTGAAGAGGAATCATTGTGCAGGACCTCAGATTTATAGAGTCGGTACATAACCAGGTTCGCAGATACGTATTGATTTTTCCACAGGCACCGGAGGTTATGATTAAAGCACCCTGGAGTTATCCGATTGATATATGGAACGTAGGAGCAATGATTTGGGATCTATTCGAGGGAAAACATATGTTCCATGGTGAAGATAGCGATGGTAAGGACTATTCTACTTGTGCTCATCTAGCAGAGGTTATTGGAATGTTGGGTCCTCCTTCCTTAGAATTTTTAGAAAGGGGTATACGAACTCCTGAATTCTTTGACAAACAAGGTGCGAAATTCCAAGCAAAGTTGTATTTAAGTCTGAAACAAAATTTGTGATGATATAGGTCAGTGGATAGCTGAGATGCCTATTGCAAAAGATATGGAATTAGAGAAATCAGAACTGCGTTTTCAGGGTAGGAATAAGGAGATGTTTTTAAATATGATGCGTGGTATGCTTCAGTGGCGACCGGAAGATAGGAAGTCTACTAGGCAATTAGCTGACGATTCTTGGATTAATGAGATACACATTACATAAAAGTGTAAGAACGAGGCCTCCAAGTATCATTTGATTGTCATTTAATTATCGCTTTCTAACGAAAAATCTATCTTCCTGTCTTTCCTAGGAAGAAAGTCGTCTGAAAATCCATCTCGCTGCCTCATCTAAAGTATCAAACTTACAAAATTTCAGAATGTTCAAAGAATCTTTCAAGAATATAGTCGGACTCATGATTTTATGTTGTATAATTAGATAATTCATATACTCAACACTAGAGTTTCAAATATTCACTGTTCTTACAGCCTGGCAAAGCCCTCTGACTTGTTGAGCTTGCCAGGTTGAGTACATAGACATGTCATTAATGCCTCTCCACAGCTTTATACTCATGCCAGGGCTTTTGCCATGACCCGAAGCCCTTTCGAATCTAACTTCGGCATTGCGACTTGGTAGTCGTACATGAAAGCCACGTCTCTATCGTCTGTCTCATATAGCTTCATATCAAACCTAGTAACTAGAGCAGCTGTGACAAGGTATAGTTCTGCGCGAGCAAGTTCAATGCCTATGCAGATACGACCACCTTTGCCGAATGCCATTTGATACTTGCGACGTTCGCGGCCCTCGTCACCCAGCCAGCGCTCCGGATTAAATACAAAAGGATCTGGAAAGACGGTCTCGGCTGTGTGCGCGCTCAAAGTTGTTATACTAATAGGTGTGCCCGCAGGAATCTTGTAAGATTTGTCTCTGTTTATTGTCGATTTCACATGAGTGGAAGGGGTATACATCAATTGCTCATTTGCGATACGAGCCGTTCTAGCTGTGACACCGAAAGATAGACGATTTCCTTCTTCAATAACCGCTGATAGATATGGGAGGTGCTCAAGTGTTGCCCAGGAAGTTGGAGTTGGAGTCATATCAAGTTCAGTCCGAAGCTTCGTGATTATGGTTGGATTTGTGAGCAGATGATAAAAGATTATTTTGAGCGTTTGAGCAGGTGATTCTGTACCGGCTAAGACTGAGAGTGATCCCTCCTGTTGAAGACGAAGCAAAGTCTTTTCTGATGGCGGTAAAATATTACTGTCAAGTACTGAGGCGAACACTGACTCTTTCTTCGTTGGACCCAAAACTTTCTCACTGCTGACCCCAGATGACTTCGCGCTCATAATACTGGTCAACTCATTGCGGACTCTCTTTTGTTTCAGGTCAGTAATGGTATCTTGCGTACAAACACTTCTAGGAACTTACATCAAAAAGTGCATGCATATCTAATAGACCCGGTGGCATGATTGGTTTGCTTATTGATAATGGAAGGGATTCCAAAAAATCTGGAATCCAAGGTAGATGCTTATTTATATTGATTCCCATCAGAAGCTGATAGCTATTATGGCGAAGCACAGCAGCTTGGGCCTCATCTGATAGAACATCAACTTGATGAGCGAATAAAAAGTTCGTGACGACACTGTTAAAAATTAGCCCATGACACATAAACTTCAATCAAACTGTACTCATTGGAGAAAGCAAAGAATAGATCTGATAAGTTAGTGGGCGCTTCTTCTTTGACATGCTTCTCAATCATTTGACAAAGTTGTTCCATCTTCTCGTTGATCAACGGTTCAAGGTGCAGAACATTTCGTTTGCTCAAAAAGGGGCTCAATGCAGCGCGTCGCTTTCGGTGAAGGTCGTAACGAGCTGTCGTTCCCACACCTCCTGGAATTCTAAGAGTTCGCAATTGATATTCATACTTGTCTCTAGGTGAGGTTGATGGAGCGTAAACAGTATCTAGAAAGCCAACGTCCTGTATGTGAAGTTCATCTGGAGTGATTCGAATGATAGGTCCTTTTATAATTTTGAGGTCAGTAGTGGTTGATATGTGGTTCTTCCATCTTACCATATTGCTCATGGAGTTCTTGTATCTTAAAGACGTATTGTCCTGGCTGAATAACATCAAAGTAGAATTCATACCACCAGGTAAGTGCTGCAAGTCTGGGTCCTGGAATATGGGCCAAGGGGTGAAAATACAAACGACGAGTGGCTTCGGCAATCGTCAATATCAATGACAAAATCAATGCTGTACCCAGAAGCTGAACCAAAGCCATTTCAATTTATTTGAGAAACTGAAAAGCTGGCAATGGGAATGTATTTGAGTTAAATTCTTGAAAGGGATATTAGGGGAAAGAAACAAGCAGGACTCACGGCAAAACGCCCGGGTTTTGAGGAAATTTCGATTTTCGTTGAGTGTCAGCAATCATCACGCACCAAAAATTCACCAACAGTTGGAAGCTAACATTTGGTGAAGTCAATGCTACCCCACTAAAAACTCACCGGCCTCATGGACAAATGAAGCCATTCCCGGTCGGAGAACATTATAAATTGGTTGACGGAGAACCCGATCCATCGTCTTACGTGCGTTAATCTAATAATATCCCTACTGGCCGTCTTATCCTATTACAATCAGGATATAAAAGAAAAGATTCGAGTGGCTCAATTGTGCCTGGGATGAGTAAAAGGATACTAACTTTTCTTCCAAGAGGTGGTGTAGAACAAATTCGGGAATGGGGATAGGTACTCTTCACATGTTTTAATATGTTTGATCCATATACAGGCTATGGAATGTAGTTTCTCTGGAGTCCTGGACTTCTTTTATGAGGAGCAGCGACGAAAGCTTTAGGAGACAATCTTCTTGCTGTAGGTGTGGTTAGATCTAGATGAGTACTTGTTATTCGATTCTGACTGATGAGTGAGGTTTTTTGAAGTATTTGAGAACCATTTCGAGTAGTCTTTTTGAGCTTTTCTTCAAAAAGTTAAAAATTGTAAAACTAGAAAAGTTATAGAGATAAATTTTTATTAAAAAGAATATAATAAGTTTTTATTAAAAAGCTCAATTTAGATAAATTTCCTTTGAAGTAATTCTCCCCAAAAACGAAATAACCCAAACCTACCGCTTAATCACCTAGTCAAATCGACAAACTTTCCTCTCTCCAAATCCTAAGCTTATCATTTTCTTCCTCATCCCCAATAAATAAAATACCTAGAGATTACTAATTACTCCCTGACCTACCCTACCCTACAACATCACCCTTCTATTCATTCCCCTCCAACCCCTCTAATCAATCTCACAAACCCGGGATGCGAAGACTCAACACCTGTACTCAGTGCATCCTACGAACCTCCAGCTCTTCTTCAAGATTCTACAGAGCTAAGATTTAGTTGTATATGGAATCGGAAGAATTGGAATAAAAGGGTTTTTGGAAGATATAGGGAAGAAAGTATTATATTATGATTTTGTAATAGCGATCTCTACAAAAAGATGAATATCAATAAAGCAATATGAATACAAAGGTTATAAAAGTTTCAGTTAGATTCAACATCTGCCTTTTATTACTATCTCTACAGATACAATATTTAAAGTTAGTTTTTTCTTTCTTTTGGAAGAGTCTTTTCAATATAAAACTTATCGCTGTTTTTTTCGAATTACAATTCTTTCTTTCTCTTTAGCTTTTAACCACTCAAATACAACTTTACAATATAAATAATTCCATCATCTTTTAATTAATTTTATACTCTGAATATCAATACGATACAACATTTTTCTTTCGATTTTCGAATTTTCGAATTTTTTGAATTGATTTGTATATAGATTGTAAAACTTAGGATTCAATTCTACCCCATCATTTTCAATAGTTTCAACTATACACATCTAATAAGGGCTAGAGAATATTAAGCTTATAAAAATATATAAAGAATTAATTTAAAAAAGATAAAGTTAAAAAAAGAGTAATACCTTTTATTTTCATCTCACTAACAAAATAATCTTTTTCTATACTAAAGGCAACTCGGGAGGGAATAACTTTTTTCCCTTATAAAAAAAATAAATATCAAATTGGATTTTAAGTTTGAAAAATAATTAAATATCATTATACTTTAATAAAATTAGGGGTAAAGAAAGAAGGAAAAGGGAAAGGTCCTAATAGATTAATACATTATATCTCTATTTTCATTTTGAATAGAGATCAAACAGAATACTCCAATATTTTTTTTTATTTTTCCAAAATTGATTATATTTATTATAGATATTCATTAGTATTGCTAAGCTTTTAGAGCCTAGCTATCTTATATAGTCATGGACTGGAACGGGACGTTAAACTAAATCAATCAATCAATCAATCAATCTCACAAACCCAATCCAAGTTTCCTTTTCTTTCTATCTACATATAAAAGTTCCCCCTAACATATATACATACCCAGATATCTATCCACACACCATCTGACAAGATACCCAAGAAAAATTACACAAAACCCAACACATAACGACTTAAAATTTCACCACGGGATAAGTCATTCATTCAACTGCCGATATACCTACATCTACATCTACATCTACATCTACATCTCTACATCTACATCTACATCTACATCTACATCTACATCTACATCTACATCTACATCTACATCTACATCTACATCCTCTATCGCCTGTCGCACAGTCATCTGACAAATCATGAGTTCTCGAACACAAACACATGATACTATTTGACTCAGTCAGAACATCAAATGTTGCGATCGTATGAATCATTTTTTAACCAATCCTATTATCCATGTACATCGTATCGTAGTATAAAAAAAAGAACAAAAAGTGGAGTTGTGATTATGGGTCGTGAAATGAAATGAAATGGAAGTAGTCGCGATATGTAAGGAGAAAAATTTGCTTATTGTACTCTGTATCCCCAAGCAACTGCAATGTTGTGTTTGAGGGTTGTACAGCAATGCCAATAAATTATGTACAAATGAAGGATCCTTCTTCATTCAATCAATTGATTCCTATCCAAAAGACAGGAATGAATTGAATAGAATCGAATAAAATTATGTATGGAATTCGAGCTCTTCCGTGAACATATCAAAATAAAGCGTGCGTGGTATCTCTAGCTGGAAAACATTGTAAATGCCAAAATATCCCAGGATTCCCACCAAAAACCCGAAGGAGATATCACCAAAACCCCATAATTAATCTCTAACCGCCGTATGCCATGTATCGTAACAGATGCCTCGTCATTTATGCCTTGAATCTGACTGCCATGCTTCTATCTTCTGTGTCACATTTAGCGTCCCATGTAAGACTGCATTTGGCTTCGCATTCACTCTCTCTATTAGGTGTTGTTGCTGGCGAGCCATCAAATTGCAAGAAGAGCGAAATGACCGCCAACGACTGGACGAGCGATGAAGGGGCCGGACCACCAGCTGTGATTGTGTTAGTACATTCTGCATGATAGAAGTAGTGAGTATGAATGTGATAACTCACTTTGAAGTTTGAGTATTGTAAAGATCGGTGAAGGCGCGGTCAGTTGAAGTAACACCAATCCATGTTGCAAGCTTGGAGATGAACATGGACTTTGTGGATGGAGATGCGATTGCTGCTGCCCACATTTCCCAATCGGCTGTTTGAAAAGATTTTTAGTAGCTACAGCGTAGAAGATGTGCATGAAACTTATATTTGGTGTAAACGTTTCTGGAGTCAAGTTGAACACCATACACATTAGCAATTGTTGGGTAGTATTCGCTTTGCATATCGTAAATTCGTTTTGGAACGAAATTGAGCTTCAAAAGTGTATCCGCGTAAAGGTTATACAAAAGACCATGTCCAGTATTGTCTTGATAGGCCAATTTGGTATGTGCTGGAACAGATGCAGTTGCTGGGACAATAGCAAGTTTCTCCCATTGTGTAAGGTAATCGTGTGCAATATTTGTATAGTTCAATGCATCGGCGGAATTTCCGGTGATATTTGCAATCACTGACATTGCTTCGATTGCGATAATACCTTTTTGAGCAAGATTGGTTTGATTTGCGAGGGTGCCTTGGAAATCATCGTTGGAGAGTTGATTTGCTGGAATCAAAGCTTCAGCAACCAGGAAAGTAGTCCATTGTTTGAGCAATGGGTAATGTTGAGACAGATATGCGGTGTCATAAGCATGTTGAGAGTATGCGAGAGTCATGATAATCATATTTCCGCACTCTTCAAGGGGCATAGGTTCTATTCATAATTAGTATGTAAATATTGTTGATCAAGGGAAGAACTTGCCTCCATCACCAGTTGGATGTCCGATCGCACGAGGATAGTTGGCGCCTAAATCATGGAGAGAATATTCCTGAGGAAAGTGGCCGGCTTCTTGGTTCTCATAAAGAGGATCAAGCATGTACTTCAACAAGGCAGGGTTGGAATAGAGAAAGATAGGCATAGCTGGGAACATGACATCAACAGTCTGAGTATTACCATCGGAACTAATTTCTTTGAGAAAGTAGTATGGCTTATCCGGAGTTCCGCAAAGTTGAACAGCTCCGAATGCTTGATGAGCTGAAAGGGAAGTGATAGTCAAGTAATCTTGGCCACCGGCTGCAAGAGAGTCGACAGCAATTTTATGGTCCCAGACACCCCATTTCATGGACCAATCGTTGTAAAAATCGGTGACCTAAAGCAATCAGCATGGAATAAAAGCGCGAGATAATCCACAAACCAAAGAGATATCAGAATCCCAATAACTAGCCCACAAAGAAGGAACAGGCCTTAATCCACCTTCTCCGAGGAAAATGATGGCGTTTTCTTGAGCATGAACAATGGTGTAAAGTGTTTCAACCGGAGTACTTCCGACATTTCCGAGATTGTTAGCAAATCCAAAGACTGGCCAAGCATCTTCGATAGCTCTGTAGACTGTGTCCTGAGTGTTTGGAAGAGAACCATTGTTGAGGAAATTCCCGCGAACGACGGAATCCTGTCCCGATTGGTATGTCATTCCATTGTCGGCTTTGGTAGACCACAGCCAGTAACCCCAATGAGCTTGATCATCTGCATAATCCGCATTGAATTCGCTTTGATCCTGTCTCCAACTTCGATGAGAACCAATGCCATCATTTACGGTATAACTAAATAGAAGTCAGAATGATTGTTCGCAAGAATTCCGAAATTAGGACAATTCACTTCCATTGTGCTGTATCCGATTTGTGGATGGAAGTCCATTCTGCATTGTATATTAGCATAGCTCCTTCAATCTAGACGAGAACAAACTTACCTGCAGATGTGTCACAGTACAACTCAACAACATGTGTAGCACCGTCCAATGATTTTACAGATACATAAAGATATGTACCAATAACCGATTGTCGTCGAATATCATCTGGCGTGAGCGGGGATAAAAATGTAATATTCATTGATACTTTTCCAGCGACTGTCATCAAGAATGTTGATCTAGTTGAGGTATACTCCATATGATCTTGAGTAACACTAGGTGGAACAACGCCATTGACACCTGCAGCACCCATCCAGGTGTAAGATGTGCCGTCCCTAGGTATGATTTAGCAAATGTTATCGGGGAAAACCTGGAATTGATAACCATTGTAGTCCAAGAGTACTTACACTTTGATGAGACCAGCCCAAGCTTTGACAGAACCAGCTCCTCCAGCAACTGAACCATCAGGTTGAGGTCCGCTATTCACTTTGTTAGAGCCTACGTCATGTAGCCAAGAACTCTGACTTACGCCCAGAAACGACTAGATGATTGTTAGCTTTGAGTTCTGATACCGAAATGAAGGAGAAAACTTACGGCCAATACCCCGGGAGTATACCTCCACTAGCACCAGTACTTCCTGCCTCCAACCATGTATTCATTTATGGTGATTTGACTACTACAAATTAGATTTATCCTCGAATCGAGAGGTTGTTATAAATACCAGCCAAAGGAATCGCAGGAGGTCTAACTGGACTAAACGTAGAACCAGAGACGAAACTAACGACAGTGCCTAGCACTCCCGCTAAAAGAGAAGTCTTCATGATAGTAAATACCAAAGAAGGATCGAATGATTATTACTGATTAAAGGTATTGCAATGTAGGAAGAGGTATTAAGAAAGAATTATGTTCATGGATTAGGAAGAAAGAAAGGAGTCGTTGAATTTGTGGTTTTGAAGAAGACGTGGAGGGGACTTGGAGCTCTTTTGTAGAACTGAAAAGTAAGCTAGTAGGACCTCAAAGGAGGGGTAGTAACGGGTTACTGTTAATAATTTCAAATGGGGTAGCAAGTGATGTGAAATATATGCTCGAACAAGGGGTAAATGTTGCCCGAGTGATGCCCTCAGGAGAGGGGTACTTAGTTCAAAGATGGGACGATATGATTTGAACCTATAGATACTTAAGATGCCAAGAACGAGCATGCGCTCATGAATAGTTTGAGTGAAATTCATTTCGCTTGATACTTAGCTCACGTCATAATGGTAAGTGAATGCGTAGGGTCAAAAGGCCCGAAGTTCATAGAAGCACTTCTGTGTGGAAGCTTAACCTTGGCTTACTATCACAATGAACTAGAATTGATCCCAAAATGGCATTTGATGCAAACCATTTTGATATCAATGATCATCCTGCGCTCTGTGTTCCTAGTGAAATCTGATCGCATCCCATCGCAATGCAAGTGAAAAGCATGCGAGGCATGTCCTTGACCCTGTAGTACGCTACAACGTTGGCTAGTAAAACGGCCTGTAGCAAGGATTAGTAGTTTGCGAACAACAAAAGATTATAGGCCAAACAACATCAGAAACAATCAATAGCTTTGCAGATTTATTATTCATCTTAATTTCCAATGTTAGACAATTTAAGTCAACAACCAATACATTCAAGAAAACTCAAAAAATAAGGCTTCCCATAAAATTGACATGAGATGCAATACAATCACCCTTGGTCTAACGAATCGCGGGATCATTAGAACGTGGCTTTCATGAGTTGCAAAAGTTTGCTCGGAAAACTAAAAATGTGCCGAAGTAGATGTGGAACAATCAATTTAATGATTCAATAAGTCTATCATTTACAAAGGAAATGATCTACGACTTTGTTAGGATCTCTATCAAGTGCCTTCCTTCGCCGAGTCATCTTGGTAGAGGAGGTACTGCGAGAGAAATAAATACATATTCCAAGACTAAAACTCGGGATTCGGAAGATCTACCGATCTTTGGATTTACTACCCGCTACTTGCGGGGTGTGGGGCAAAAGCTGGGGTTGAGTCGCGTTGAAGGAATGACAATCTCCGCGTGAGGTTACTTGTGTATGTATGTACTCGGAGACAAAATACATTATGGTCGCTTGACCGAAGCATGTGCGAAATGACCGATCAAGATCATTCACTGTCGTACATCGTCAACCTCATCTAACGACATCTCGAAAAAGAAAAGATGGAAGTAACTTTTTGGCATTATCTCGATGTTGTTGTTTATTGAAAAGTACAAATCCTTACGTCCTTTTAAGTACAACATATCAACACCGAGTTATATTGGCTCTGTAATAGGAGGGGTGCAAATATGAATGAAGATCAAGTCATTTCCGAGTAGCCAACCATTGTTGAAAGTAAAGCCCAGTGAAGTGGTCACTCATACACCACACCAGGTACGAGATTGAATATTCAGCCTGAAATCAAAAATTTAAATGATGCGCAGGTACTGCTGGCAAAGATCTTGTTTGTGAAAGTTGATTGGATGATTGAGAGTGGGAAAACGCGACCAGAATGCCACGAAAATAATGATCAATGACAGGATATGAGATAATGAACATTGCATCGCGCAATGCTCAGAATTTTCGGATAGTGTAGAGCCCAAATTCAACAATATGTTGAGGATTTGTCGAACTGTGCGAACATGCATCCGTAGAGATGAAGATTTAAGCAGATAGAAGGCTTGTTTAGTAATGCATGATTACATAATACGACGAGTAACGCATGCGCCACTACCACATGACCTTGAGGCTCCAGCTTCACATGTTATCAAAGCAACCTTGGAAACCTTCGAACCTTCCTTGGAATGAAAAGCAAATCCTCATATTCTGCATTCCACCTGGGCGTTTTTTGGCTAAGCTGTCAAGGGGCGCATAAAAATATCCTTCTCTTACTGCGAAGTACCTGATTTACTTATTGGCCGTTGAGCTGCTTATCTATCTTAATCAACGACTCCGCCACTCTTCTTAATTCGGTTCCGCATCTCGAGATGAAGGGTTTAGTTATCTCACGGACTCACTCATCTTTTGTCGATCAAATTATTGATTCATGTTATTTGTTTGCTACCTGATTCTTGCGATAGGAAGTTTTGCTTCATCTGTCAAGCTTGAGTGATAGCTGATCCTGTCAAATCATTTGTAGATGAAGTTGTAATCAAAAAGCCTCACCAAATGAATGTCGAATTATCTACAGACTCCGTTCAAGATCTATGGTTCGAATTCCCGTATTCGACACGTCAAAATATATGCAGGTCATAGAGTTATGGAAAAGTGGAAATTCGGGATTCGATCGACAGGAGATGTAATGATATGCATCAACATCTAGAACAATGTTTGAGAGTTAGCTAGCTCGATGATCATTGCGCATCATGGACTACATTTGTATCCCACTAATAGGAATAAAAAAACGGTAGAATCTCGTGGATAGCGAACTCGAAGACACACATAATACCTAGCATCCGGAATTGCTTGTACTCTTAGCAATTCTCAAACTACATTGTTTGTCAAGTACGCACGAGACTGAGGTACTACAGGGACTCCAATCATCTTCTCTGCTCTTTCTGTGCAAGAATTGATACTAAAATCTTTCGCTCAGGGTGTCAATGATTGTGAATATGGATGCAAGCTTGTGTAAACATGATTCGCGAGCTGTATGGCAGCCTGCAAAGATTCAAGCTACTTGTGGGAGAGTGTGAGAATCAGAACATCCCCTGGTCACATGAATATGGATGGGGAGCGAGTTTTATGTTTCTGGGTTTGATTGTTCTCTGAATGAGTATCACGCAATCAACGAAGCTATTGGAGCAAAGCTTACTGGACAATCATAGATGGCTATTGAGGAATGGTTCGCCTCTTGATCGAGAGGTGACTGAAATGAAAATGAGTATAGGATGCCTCAAGCGGATGGAATATCTGACAAATGTAGCCCGGAATATTTCCTGAAAAGGACCACAGTGTTATTCAATTTACACGGCAAGAAGTGGTTTGTCCCATCACCTCCAGAAAGTCCATAGAGCCATATAGATCACCCTACATATAGACTGTAAAATGGGGCCCCATAGGTCGGGTTTTCGATTTAACATCCCACCCATCAGAACCCCATAGATTGAGTGAATAATAATATAAATAGATATTCCATCCATAAATTACCCAATAGATTGCCAAAACTCCAATAGATTACTAAGAATCTAATAAATAATCCAAAACCCAAGATCTATAGATAAATAATATAAAATGCACCTAAATATATTCCTACTTTTAACCCTTAAACTAATAGAATCATATTACTAATTGAAAAATTATATAATGAATTCTAAATAATAGAAATATTATAAAAATTATATTTTATTT
>PQXJ01000385.1:0-36067 GCA_004786225.1 Botryotinia narcissicola | reverse complement strand
AATTTATGAATACCTTCAAAAATATATAACACTAATTATTGTTGATATGTCACTTTGGCAAGGTCTACTTGAATCACCGTATACAGCACTGTATAGCCTATATAAAATGAATAAAATAAATTGATCTTATTTAGAATAAGATATGATTTTTCTCTTCTTTATAAAGAAGAGAAGAATCATGTGATTCGCTTAAGCACGTGATCGTTCGTTCCGACATTATAAATGAATTATTAGTAGCAAGAATTAAGAATGAGAGAAGTAAAAAAGAGAAGATTCTCGGCCTTTGGAGGAGAGACGACCAGTCCTGGCTCATGAATGTCAAACGTACTTTTGTTTACCCGTGGCACTATCTTATAATGAAAATTAAAGAAACTCGAGCTTGAAATGAAGCATAGAAAGTATCAAAACGATATGATTAAGTAAATCCAGATCTGATGTAGATCCTAGTATGCTGTCAGATGACATCCCCAAACGGAAAGATCGTGACTTTCACGAGTCCCTGAATGGAACTTTATCCTTTGAGACACCGACTAACTTTAGTTCGAGTCCTCGCAACTTTTGGCTTTCACCAAATAATTATTCAGCGTCAAACTGATTTAAGAATTATATATGACGTTTTTGAACCTTCAAATAAAGTATAATTGGGTTCCTTGTACTGATCACGCAAATTTTGAGCTTAACCTTATGTAAGCGAGTCGGAACGTGATGCGAACCCGAGATCTTCTGTGTTCCTTTCCAATTCATCACATGCGAACCGTGCTATATGAGTTCGGTCATCACTGCTTTTGTGAGGGGGTTGTAACCTTAAATGGCTGGCTGACTTATAACTTTATCTTGACATTGCGTGTGTCTGAATAAGGAACAATAATCGCGTAACATACAGGACAATTCGAGACGTCGATCTTTGGATAATACCTACATATGCGATGCAACATATAAAAGGATCTGGTTCCTTGAATTACGCGCTAACCCCGCACCGGCAGATGGTATATGTTGCAACCCAGGACCTTACCACGGGCAAGTTGCCAAGCCCACGATTGGTCAATTTCAACGCCAACTTCCATCAGGGGATAAATCCCCGATGCCAGACTATTTATCTGGGCAGCCGTCACTACCTTACTTGTTATTCCATTGCAAGGTATCCTCAAGGTGTGTGTGTTCACAGATAAAGTCTGTACAACACACACTGAATGTTTGGTCAAGATGACTCGGCCCGATGATCTCCCAAAGGAGACTACAAACCATCCACGACCTATGTGGGGGATCATATGTGAATATGTTCTACCTTGAACATCCATAGCATCTATGTTATAAAGGTGCTGAATATCTCCAGTTTTGATCTTCATACTTCCCTCAACAAGCAAAGATAATCTCCACAAGATGCGTCTCATACTTTTCTATATCGGGATGTGCCTGTCAATCACCGTGGCACAAGTCTGTAATGGTTATGCCGAGCTCTGTGATCGTAAATGGTCAGAGATATCCCAAATAGGAACCCACGATAGCGCATTCGTGGGAGATTTACCAGCAGAGAACCAGAATCTCGATGTCACGGCTCAACTGAATGCTGGTGTACGATTTCTTCAAGCCCAGACTCATTATTTCCTCGATACATTGACGTTATGTCATACTTCATGCTTTTTACTAGGTCAGTTCTGAATACAACTTCTTTTCCCGATCTCAGCCTCTTGCTTTCAAACCCTTTAAAAAGGATAAATTCGGAATCCAATTGCATTCCTGATTTTGTACCGCCTTTCCAAGCATTTTCTTTAGAAATAACTAATGAGCGCTATTTTAAATGCAGATGCTGGGCCAGCTGTTTATTATCTAGAGGATATCAAGAAATGGCTTGATGCGAATCCTAATGAAGTCGTAACTTTACTACTTACGAATGGAGATTATATTCCTGTCGGAAATTTCAGCTCAGCAATGGAAGTGTCTGGTTTGGCAAAATATGCATATACACCACCGCATCAATTAGCCATAAATAATTTGCCTACACTTTAGGAGCTGATTACGAATGGAGATAGACTTATTATGTTCCTCGGTGAGTAGTTCCCCTTATCCCTTTTCACAATTGAAAATTGATCTAACAATATTGAAGACTACGACGCGGATACGAATGTTGCTCCATATATCCTACCCGAGTTTTCTTATTTTTTCGAAACTGCTTATGATGTAACTACCCCTACATTTTCAACATGTACACTCGATCGTCCACCGGGATCAAATGGAGATGGACTTTTGCCGTTAATAAACCATTACTTGGATATTGATGTCTTCGGTATCCTCGTGCCAAATAGACTGGAAGCTAAAAAGACGGTAAGAACCTTACAAGTTACAACGATGACCAACTATTGACTTGGATGTAGAACGCGGCAACAGGTGTAGGTAGTATTGGAGTCCAAGCCGACCTTTGTACTTCAACTTGGGGCCGAAAACCGCGCGTAATGCTCCTGGATTTTTTCGACGTTGGTAAGAGATCCCATGCATCCACATAGAACCCAAATACTAACACAAGCCTAGGAAATGTAATAGAAGCACAAAATACATTGAATGGCTTGTAAGAAGGACTTTTAAATGCATTTCATGTTTATTAAAAGTAGTATAGGAACGTGAGCCAGAATAATGATTCTCAGTCGTTGAAATACTACCATGCTTCTTGATCATATGACTAAAACTTACAAATATGTTATTAACTCTCTCCATATAGGCCAGCAAAAAATTCTGCCAGTTCGAATCACACACTTCCTTCTAAATATACACTGCTTTTTATTACTATCGGCGCCATTTCTTTTGTATATTAACGGTACTTTTATTTTTGCTGGAGTTTCGAAGATTTCATTGCTGGCCGAGGAATAAATGAAAGGCGTTTGGCTAGAATGAGAAGGGTAATAGACGAAGTGTTGGAGTTAGAGTTCACTTTATTCTCAAGTTGACATGCTATCATTTCTGTTTTGAGTTTATCATTCTAGAATTCTGGCAGCGCGGATTAGACTCAGACTTCAGTTTTGTATCTTTTACGGCTATCATTGTTTAGATATTGAGGGGCATAGAAGGGTAGAATAGGCGTCAGGATTTAGATGCCGCGATTGATATCATTGTAAATGCTTTAGTCAAATTTAAATATACTCTATTATTGTCATTTCTGGGTCAATACAATGCATTTTCAAGTCCATTCACGTTCCGTCTCCCAACGTGGAACTTGACTCCATAGCGCAAATCTTAGTATTTGGTAGAGGAAGGAAAAAGACGGCAATATGTGAGTTTCAATGAGAAAGAAGAGGAGCTTTAGCGAGAACATCCCCAGATTACTTCTAGAGCGCTCTTAAATGTAAGGGGGATGCCTTTCTGTAATTTAGCTTCCTTTGACGGGCTTTCCAGTCTTTGCTTTATAGCAACTGTCTTCAAGACTCCACCATCTTTCTATTCGGTCTCATTTAAAAGTGAATAACATTTACAAGTACTACTTCTGGCTTCCGCAAAAACAGTAAATAACCTCTAAAAGAGCTCTCTCACCAGAATCTTTAGGCGGATTCCAGAATTTCTCGTACATATATACATACATCTATTTCAACACAACAAAACCGAGAGATCCTTCTTCACATCTTGTGTGTCTGGTGTGTTTTTCCAACTTGCAGGTATTGAGATATGAGATGCGAAATGTATAGTACGTAGGGGAGGAATGCCGTTAGCGAGGAAGTTGAGGGAGGGACATGGTGATTGTTATTCGAGGAGAGATTTTTACTAACAGAATACTGCATATAATCTTTTTTTTATTAAATTTTTGTAGATGCATCAATACAATTTCATGAAGAAGATGTTAAGAAAATGAATGTTATGCATCAATTCTAGATCATAGCCACATCATCCATATCATGAGGTGCAAAACTTCCGATGAAGAGAAAATCAAACCCTGAATGTGGAATTTGAAGGAATGACAAACGGAAGTTCTGTGATATCAAGTGCAAAGAGTAAGATCTGTGATGGATGAAAATTCATGAACAAAAATTGATCATGCATAATGTTCAGCTACTTATATGTCAATTACCCGTACCTTGGATATGAAAAGATGAAAACGCTCCTCGAAGAAGGGAGAATCAGTTTTTTTCGTGGCGAAAAGAAGAGAAGAGAGGGAGAGGGGAAACAATATCTCTTCAATTAGGTATCTTCCCTTATTTCTTTCGGTACACCTTCACAACTCTTAAGGTTCTTTTGCATTTTTATAGAAAAGGTTGTGAGGTGAATTTATATTTCTGATTTCTGATTTTACATACCTACCTTCCTTCCTAATTACACAAAACTCACATATCAGAAATATCGATATGCAAACCCGCACACAGCAAGCTTCCACGACCCAAAATAATCTCATCGGATATACAGCAAAATATCTCATATATAGAATTTCCACTCAACCAAACTACAAATTACTTATTCTACAATGGTGATAAAGATTGCTAGCTAGCTCCCATTTCCACGCAAAAATTTCTTCCTCTTCCCTCAATCTTCGGAATATCCTCGGTATCGATAATCTACCCCAATAATTACATACATACATACATACATACATACACTTCCATCACTCACTCACCCTACGAACCTACAAACCTACAAACCTACAAACCTATAAACCTACCTACCAATCCACCACTCCAAGAAACCCCCTATTCCTCACCTATTCCTTTTCCCATATTCCTCATCCCTCATCCTCATCCCTCAATCCATATATCTCATTCCCCATTTCCCATTCTAATCCAATCCATTCCATCTGCAGGTACCACCACATACCCGAGTCATGACCACATCCATCCCCATCAAAAAACCCGTGTGCTATGTTCTTCAAATCTAATCCACAACCCACGGTCCCAGCGTTCCTGTACTAAAACCACATCTTAGCTCCCATCTAACAAAATAAACTTAAAAACCCGCTCCCTCTAGCCCACGCACCAACAAATTAGTCCCCGCCGAGCCCGCTTGGCATATTCTCCATTTACTTTTGGTGAAAGGAACTT
Source organism: Botryotinia narcissicola (assembly GCA_004786225.1). Lineage (NCBI taxonomy): Eukaryota > Fungi > Ascomycota > Leotiomycetes > Helotiales > Sclerotiniaceae > Botryotinia > Botryotinia narcissicola. The sequence goes on along the minus strand of PQXJ01000385.1, from coordinate 31,055 downwards.
TCCACGTCAAAGACTCATGTGGTGAAGTGCCGATGCGAAGGGTAGGTACCCTAGCGTGCTTAGATACTGTAAAAGATCTGCATCTGGATTTTCAAGCTTGCGAGATTTTTTGACGTGATACGATTTGAGTTTATTTCACAGTCATGTATTGAATTGAATTGATTTCTTGTGATGTGATTTGATTTGATTCGATTGATATCAATATGTCTTAAGCTAAATATTGCTGAAGTGATTGAACAGCAATAATGCGTTGTTCATTAGAAAAGTATTTTGATAATGAGTCCAGCAACTAAGCTTTTTTCTTCTCCCCTCTCCCCTCACCCCTCTCCCCTACCGAGCAAAGTTGTGTAAAGAATCGAAAGACATTATTTATCTTGATATATCCATAACCCCCATCCCACATCTCAATGATCTCGTTCCAGTCTAATTACATGTAGAGTTTTGTCGTATCATATCTCATGCGAGCCAGACTGCTTACAAAGCGAAAGCGGCCAAGAAACCAGCTTCAACAATGGCTCCAACAGCATTGACTCTACTTCCTGCAGCTGTAGATACTGTAGCGGGAGTCGAAGAAGTCGAAGAAGCGGCAGAAGAAATAGCAGAGGAAGCGGATGATAGAGCTGAAGATATGCTTGAAGAAGCCGCGCTAGTGGCGCTAGCAATAGAGCTGCCTGCTGAGGAAATGTTGCTAACAACAGATGAAGAAGCCGAACCGCTGGTAGATGAAGATGATGCTTGAGTCGAAGAGGCGGCGGCTGATGAACCTGATGAACCGGCAGCTGCTTGGAGGACACAGATTTCGGTTGTGATTTTTTGAGTGGCTATAAACTTTGTTAGGATATGGTACGATTATATGAAAATGTTGAAGACTTACTCAAAGTGTCAGAGGCAGAGCATCCAGCTGCGATACAAGGAGTAGCAGCTTTAGTGATAGCATCTTTAGCATCACCACATTGGCATGCAAAGTCGGTAATACTACATCCGGCACCACTGGAAGCTGTTGACAAGCAGGCAAGGGCACAAGATGGGAGTTGTGCCACTTCACTAGCGATACTCTGGGAGTAGGCCACTGAGGCAAGGAGGGCAGAAATGGCAGCGTATGTGAATTGCATGTTTGCGTTAATGATTGCTTGAAACAAGAAATGTGTTGTTGAAGAAGAGTGGTATGTAGATAAAGATTGAAGTTTTTTAATGTGTAATGTAACTTTACTGTAGAATCAAAAGAGAAGGGGACCAGCTTCATCTTATAGGTTCAACGAGGGTATGTAATTACCTGCAGATGGTTACTTTTTGGTGTTGTAGTCCGAGCGGAGTTCTGTGCACAAATGGCATCGATGAGCACTTACTCGGGAACCAATAATCTGAGTGATTTCATTGATCTTCCTCGGCCTCAATATAGAAAGGAGGTCTATCACCGTTGATAGGTCGGGTGGCGGAAAGCTATTCCCTGCAGCAAAATTTGCCGTGCCTAAGAGGTACTAAGTAGTAAGTACTCGAGTAATAAGTTGTGAATTGTAAATTGTAACGTGCAATCTAGCCTTCAAATGGCATCTGGTAGCGTGATAGATCTTTTTAGACATACATCTGATTCCACGCGATTGATAAGAATTTGACTATTAAACGAACTAGGTCAATAACAATGCATCCACTGCCTGTCTACCTAGTAATTGCAAATTTGCATCTCCTTGGGTAGACATACTTGATCTATTTTTTCTCCAACCTTTTCCTTTACCAATTTCAATTACTTTAATATATCGACAATTGTGTAAATGTGTGCTTTAATCACCTGAAAATACTACCCCAATTATTACCCCGGACGGGCTGGAACCCCAGAAAAAGGAATTAAGGTAAAAGGGAACTAGGTTCTCATATCAGAGATAGCATCATAAATCAGTAGATCATCCGAAAGAAATAAAACAATCCTTGACCAATAAAGCAAGCATGACCGTTTAACCTTTGATGTTTGTTTAACCCTTGCATCCCGATAGAAACATTATCCATGTTGATCGTTGAATTGCGAGTCATCTTGACTTGCCCCAATCAGAAGTTGGCTAAATTGTTTGTTCAACTTCAAAAATAAAAATCCATCAGGGATTTCTCGCACGCACCTGGGTCTGACCAGGTATCAACTGCAAATACATTGCACATGAAATATTCTTGCATGCCGAGGTGGACATACATATTTATCAGCCTTGCTTGAAAACGTTAGAATTTGGATAAATCGCTGCATTAGATTGGTGCGTTGTTGAATTGATGCATGAGGGGAAATGAAAGTAACCACGGGAAAAGAATATACTCGCAAAAGAAAGATGTTTCCTTGGAAACAACCCGGGCCAAAAATATAATCGAGATGATTAAATTATGAAGTCGAAAAACAAATTCTGATGAATTATCAAAAGATTCCGAGGTGCAAATGAACATGTGGAGATATCGACGTTTGAGAATCCCGATGGACAAAAACTCTAAATGATAGTGAGACATATACAAATTGTCTTTTTGACGTTTGATTGCGGGGTAATTGAAGCCATATCCACCAAGACTTCCACTAAAGCTTCGTGTCTTCACAGTGATGTACGGAGTAGAAGAGAGAAAGAAGACCTTGCTTTATTTTGACAACATGCGCACTGAGGGAATAGCTTCTTGTCAGGGATCATTGTCGGAGTATATTTCAATCTCAGCAATGTGGATACTGGAAGGATTTGTATACGAACTATCTCATGCGTGACTTATTTGACTCCAATGATGGAAGGAGCATCCGAAGACTGCACACGGCTACAAACCGAGATACTTCTTCGCCCAGAGATCCATCGTTTCCGGGAACATTTTCTTTGTCTGAAAGATCGTGTTTCCACACCAATTCCCCAGAAAATCATCTTAACCTTAAGCACGACAATTAATGGGTACGTCAAGGAACAGGTCGCGCCCTTCCATCAATGTTTAAGTACAGACTTTTTCGTGTAAGATTTGAAAAGTAAGTATCTACCTTGAGCGGTCCTTAATCTCACCTCACTCATCTCGACTACTCCGCTTAGCCTGGCAAAGTTTTCTGCTGTCAACTCCTCTCTTCTTCCTCCGGCATGGAAATCGGATCCCTTAACTAACTTCCAGACAATTTGTAACCATATTGCGTCGACATGCACATCAGGAATTGTTGCCCATGGAGACCAGATGACTGCAGGTCTATTGAATGCATCGTGGGCAATTGATATGAGAACCTGAAGTGACTTGTTGCAATCCAGCCAATGTGGTATGTGCGAAAATAGAAGGGAGAAGGCAATGATGGAAAAAGTACGGTCGATGAGGCGACACGAGCGAAGTGACGATGTGGGAAGGTAATTGAGTATATGCTTGAGCAGTTCCGGTGCCATGCTATCCATCTTCAATGGTATGGGTAGAACAGGAAGTCGGACGAATCTGAGTGGAAATTGCGAGGAGCCCATGTATTATGAATATAGACACTGAATACAGACACCTTGATGGGAAGCAAATCATGCCAATACTAATAAAGCAATGAACTTAAGCTCAGTGTGCTTTAGATCCAATAATCATCCTTTGCATCGAAGAGTTTTTTTTCCAAGTACCCATCAAGGTTAGGATTGAGGTCGCAGTAAACCTTCAGCTTCTTGTTGTTCTTCTTCCCACCAGTCCTTAAACATTGTCAATCTTTTGGTTCTTTCTATCGCCATTCGTTTGCCTGGAGCTGTCTTCATCATTCCTCCTAGTTTCTCCAGTTTGTCTTCGAAATGCTGAATGGTCTCTCCCATATCCCTTGCACCTTTTGCTCCGCCGAATGTGAATGTTCTTCCAATTCCAATTGCGCCTACAGTAAATCAAAAATTTAGCTTCATCTTCTTGTCATTCAATTTCTAAATTTTATCCTTACCAATAGCGTCGAGCCGGTCAGCATCTTGGACTACAGCCAGCTCCGGGTATTTTTCGATCATGCCCCTCACTGATGCCATATCCTTTATTTCGCTCGAATACGAAACTCCGAGAACGATTCTCTGTACTTTGACGGCCAGCTTTTCTTCAGCCCCAAAACTCAATAGTGTTGATAGCACCAAAGTATTTGGATCCTGTCCAGGTGAGAGATACTTCTTGTCGCCTACATCATGCAAAAGTGCCGCCAAAGTGACAACCTGCAGATCTAATTCTGGGCCGTCTATCCTCTCTGCCTTAAGCTCCTTGTATATTCTATGCGCCAACCCAATAACGCGTCGAATATGGTTGAAGTCGTGAGATCCATCATATGCGCTCATATATTTCTCGACAAAAGCTGTGACTTGCACAATTAGACCAGCATTGTGTGCCATCTTTGGTTTGGGATTGTTTGGTTTCGGTGTAATTGTGGAAGGTAGGTGAGACGATGGAGTATTGATAACTGCGGGGCCTTCTGAGTATTCGCGAAATTCAGAATAACGAGACCTTCGTCGCATACCGAGCTTTTGTCGTAAGCGCCCCAAATTCGATCTTTTTATTTCGAACCCTTCGGAAATCAAAGCTTGAGTAATTTGGTCATCATTGAGATTTGAATTATAATGATAAGTTAACCGATCCTGGAGAGCTTGAGGGATGGGTCCACGATTTCTCTTGCGAATATTCCATGCTGCCAAACTTCGAGACACTTTACGTTCAGAGACATCTAGATTCAATTCTTGATTGAGCTTTCTTGTAATGTCGATGATAGGAGTATTTTCTTCGGCGAAGAGTTTGACTATAAGATCTTTATATTGTTCCAAACTCACGCCAGGAGGACGACCAGGTTTTCGAGATGTGGAATTGATTTCTGAGGTCTCATTGTCTTGTTCTAGAAGTTCCCCAGGACTTAGAGTTGGAGGCATAATGAAAAGGGTTGATTGAATTTTGACGACAAGGTCTTATGAAAATCAAACCTATTTTGGCGGGTGGTGTGATGATTCTTTTTCGGTCACCGTATTACATCTATCACAGAATAATCGAAATTTCCTCTACAATGGAATGCACACTCTCGAGATGTCTATACAAAGTACAAGCAAGATGAATATTGACATCGTTGCTCCTTCATATAAAATACAGTTCCTTTTCAACAATTTATCTCTAGGTTTTCAAGGCACAAATTGGCATCAGAACAAAAGGTTCCTTGATATGTTCCAAATGTCAATGATTTGCTATCTTCTATCTACTATTACAAATTACTCAACTACTAACCTAACCCTATTATCAACTATGACCAGCTTTTGCTGAATACTATCTCAAATTCAAACTTGCCTCGGGATGAGGTGAGCTACTAGGTACTTCCCCGCCCCCGCTCTATCAACAGACCGGTAAATTGGAAGCTTGAGGTGCGAACCCTCGTGAACTTGAGATCTTCCTTCATTTACAAAAAGGGTTCAAGACCATAATTACTATCTGAAAATGTCAGTTATGCAATCCAAAGTTAACAGCCGACTCACTCAAGTCACCGATTTCTTAACCGGCAATAAGACTGCCACGACTATTCCATTCGACCCTAATTCCACCAAGTTTCCCAATAGAAAGGATGTTCCACGAAGAGAGGATGCACCCGTAGGAGCGTGAGTAGTATGTACGGTTTTCTAGAAGCTCAACTAACGTCTAAAAGTGCGTGGGTTTGGGGACCTGATGATTATGTACGTAATTCTGACATTATAACTTTCAATATCGTTAAACGATTACATAGATTGGAAGATTAAATCTTCTCACACCAGCTCGAGTCACTGCCGCATCGAATGAAATTCAAAGCGGGGAGATCGTTCCATTGAACCTCCCTTTGAACTTACCAGAAGTACCAGCTTTCAGTCGCGAACCATTCGAGCATGGCATTAAAGAGCTAGCTCCAGGATTGGCTTATGATGATGTATATTCATTAAATACACAATCAGGTACACAATGGGATGGTTTCAGGCATATTGCACACATGCCCACAGGCAACTTTTATAATGGGACTAAAGAGAAGGATATAATTGGAGTTGAGAAGGATGATAACAAATTTGGAATTCATCATTGGGCTGAGCATGGGATAGCCGGTCGCGGTATATTGATTGACTACTGGACGTACGCAAAGGAGAACGGAATTGTCTATGGTAATCGACCACCATCAAATCTGTATCAATTCGTTGTCTGACTCGAATGCATAGATCCATTTGACTATCACACTATATCTTACGCTGAGTTGCAAGCTGCCGGAAAAGCCCAAGATATCGATATCCGTCCCGCATCTCAATGCGGAAATATTCATATAGGAGATCTGCTTTTTATTCGTTCGGGTTTTGTATCTACATACCACAGCAAATCACCAGAAGCACGAAAAGCCGCTGCTCTCAGACCACACGGAATTGGACCTGATGATGGTCAGAGATGGGCCGGTCTCAAACAAGATGAGGATATGCTTGATTGGTTACATGATTGCTACTTTTCGGCTGTAGCAGGTGATGCACCTGCTTTTGAGGCTTGGCCATCGCAAGAGCATTATATGTTACATGAATATATACTTGCCTTGTGGGGTATGCCTCTAGGAGAAATGTTCGACTTGGAGAAGCTGGCAAAGACGTGTAGAGAGAAAGGAAGGTGGAGCTTTTTCGTTACTAGTGCTCCGAATCATTGTCAAGGAGGTGTATCCAGTCATGGAAACGCAATTGCTATATTTTGAGATTTGGCGCAAGTGTCACTCATCTGGACTTCGACGTTCCTTGTTTGGGACGTTCGATCACATTGTCATAATTGGTCAATATAGTTTTATTCTTGCAGTAAATATATGCATCCCTTGCCCCTGAGCCGAGCAAAATTATCAAATCACATAGCTATCTCATCTCATCTAGTAGTCCTGATGACCATCGAAAATTCAACCTGCAAAATTGACAAGAAAGATGCCCCAACAGAATGTTATGCGCATACCAAGTATATCTCTAAAATACAATCCATCATTTAAATCCATCAACAGCTTAAACATCCTCCCTCTCCCCTCGACAAACATCCTCGCCTCAAGATTCCATCTCCTACTTCCTACTTCCCCAACTCAACTCCACATCTCCACATCTCCTCACCTCTAAACAAATACTCACCAATCATCTACACACCTACACCATCTAATCTCTATCTCACAGTGTCACTGCATACTCAGAAATCCCAACCCACATCTCAAAGTATCGATAAACATAACATAAAATATGTACTCGGCATTACGGTACCCATACTCATTAATAAATATTGCCTCTATATATTCCATTCCATCTATCTAGCCTCCCTTCTATTCCCCTTTTCTTTCTTTCTTCTTTTCTTGAGAAGGGTGCTGTGTATTTCATTGGATATAGAGTACGGGGTTTGCCATGTTTGGAATTTGGTGACTTTTCAAGATTCAGGCCTGCGCTGAGAAAATTGATACCGCTACTTTTTTTCTCATATCTCTTCCAACACCCTTCTTCTTCTTCTTCTTCTTCCTCCTCCTCTTCTTCACTCAAAGTATTCACGACTCTGATCTCGTAGCAGGAAGAAAGTAAGACAGTGATATGCAAGAAAACCGCAGTGCTTAAATTCATAGCTTGCGAAAAGCCATCGACATCTTTGCTCGTAGAATCACTAATCACTACTTATTGCAGGATCTGAATACACACAGATGATTCACACGTGAACAAACTGCCCCAGTTAATTCGAGACATCACTTGCTCCGAGGCAAAATTTGAACACTCGTAAAACTATGATCAGTCAGGGCATCACTACAGAAAACTATCTTCGTATACAAATATATTCTATTCTATCTCTCCATCCATCCAAACCAACACCATCTTAGCATCTCATTCCCAATCTTCCCAACCAAAAAAAGATTAAAAAACATTTAATCTTCACTTGACTCCGTCTCTTCCTCACTCCTCTCCTTCATTTCCTTATTCCAAGTATTTCCCTTCCCCCTCCCACCCTTCTTCCCCTTAACACCCTTTCCTCTCAATCCAACCGGAACCTCCTTCTTCACCACTCCATTCTCGAACAAGACCTCAATATCTGCTCGTCTCGCAATAACCTTTTTCCAAACATTTTTACTAACAATACCTTCATCATTCCCCTCGCTTAATATTCCCCCGTTTCCATTTTTGTACTATTTAATCTCGGGGTGGGACTCAAGAGTTGATTTGAGAGAGATGTAGATGGATATATCTGCATCATCTTTACTAGTGGATGAAGAGGTTCGAGTTTCGGTACCATCAGAGGAGACAAAGATACTAGAGAATGCTAGATGAGCTTGCCCGCCTGCTTTTTTGATACCCCCGGAAGCGAGAATGAGAGGGTAGTTTGCGTACGAGGTTTCGTAGACGACGAGATCAGGTAAATCTACGGTTAAAGTAGTGAGAAGTTGAAGGGAGATAGAAGAAATATTTGTCGAGGTTGTGGTTGTGGGAGTAGAAGAGGTGTCGAGACGAATGATGTAGTTAGAAGGAGATTCTGACTCGTTTTCGGATGAGGAAATCGATCTTATGGTGAACGGGGATTTTGCAGGAGACTGAATGATATTTCGAAGTTCTAAGAGACTGAGATCAAGGGAATTGAGGTTATTGAGCTACGAAATTGTTAGGTGATTTGATGCTTGGAAAATAACGTATTTAATAGACGAGTAGATTCAGACGTCTAGAAAGGCCTAAATCTTAAGTTATTTGTACTTACGACTTTTGCACAATTGAACCAGCCCTCAGAATCTGCAACAAGCTTCTCTGAGTCCTCTCCCTGTTCCTGGTCTTGTTCTACTGAACGTTTGACAAGCTTGGTAAGGGCTCGAGTGACAGTAGAGTCGCGTTCGGCAATAATGCTGTAGCCTCTCTGACGAGTCTTCTTATTGTTGGAGATACTTCCTCCATGTCTACTTCTACCGTGTCTCGATTGATTTTTGGAGATGGGAGAGGGAGCCATGATCTCTCTATCAAGAGACATGGCTGAAAGTGGTTGCATGACAGCAGCTGCCATTGTACTGTTCTGAACGAAAGACTGGAAAAAGAGTTGGTACGTGTAAAAGTTGTACGCACTAAAAAGAACCAAAAGTTGAGGAAATGGTGATACAGCTTTTTCAGACAAGGAAATAGAGTGAGATATAAGAGATGAAGACTCGCGGTAACACAGCTTACATTTCATTAACCAGGAAATATCATTATGATCATGTCGTATTGATTCGCCAAGCACACAACGTTTCAGTCGCGGCACATCGGGCCATGGCATCTAACCTCTACATCACTTTTAATGAGTAATTTACGTTATATGGCGGGGGTGGGACTTGCAATAATTCAAAAGACGATTAAAAGGGCAACCGCGGGGTGGTATCTAGCGGTGTGGACCCAATATATGTAACCTCAAAGTGATTGACCACTCTGAAGAAGACACCCACCCCGCAATAGAATGCACACAATACCTCATGCGATCACCTGGGCCCAATTGTTCATAAGGCTTGAAGCGGTGTGTATCACTGGCGTGCACGTGATCTAGTGGCTGCAGCGCAACTCGAGACTCTTTTGCGATATCGGAACGTATTGCCTTTTAGAAATTCGATCCTAGATGTGATAGTCCTTAGGAAGAATGGGAACCCCGGGATATCGAATCACCCAAATAATCATGCACCGAAAACACTCATTTTCCAAATACTTTGTGATGATCTACATATTCATTCAAGATATGAATGATCTAAAATGTTTGTTGGATTTGAAGCTCACGGGTTCGCTTATTCAAATTTGAATCCGAAATAATGATTGTCTGGGTTGATTTTGAATATTGAAAAGAGTTTATATGTTCGGTATCCCGCTGGAAATACTATACGAGGCATGCATTTCAGTCAATCCACGGCACTAGCTCAGCGGAGATATAAGTAGCACGTTCTGTTCTATAACTCAGTACTAGTTATGCCACTTTTCAATGTGAAATCAGAGCGTCTCATTAAGAGACTTCATGTTTGGGAACACTAGCTGATTAAACCCAGATAATGAAGTATAAAGCTGGATGACCACAAGCAAGCAAAAATGTTAATGGTGTTCTCAGTAGGGCATTGTCTGTATTGTTGAATTACAATAGGTGACCGATATAACTGCGTATTTTTATTCACCAGGTCTCTGTTGCGGTGTGAAGTACAGTAGAAAAATAGACTTACTAGAATGAATCTATTAATAATTGGAGTAGAGTAAATCCTGTTTCATCCCCAAGCTATTCATAGACTGGACAGCTGAACTCCTCGCACTTTCCGATCTATCCCATGGTTTTCAAAGAACTCCCTTTTTTTGTAAGTACTCATACAGGTGCACACAAAATGATCAAACTTATGACCAAAGTTCGCCATACGAATTTCGAAACTTGCTGAAATGATTCTTAGTTGGCGCACAACCACTCTCATCTCTCGCGGCCTCCGCTTTGGACATCCATTCTTGCATTTGTGTTATTCGATTGTTATTTTGGTATAGGTCAGTCCTACTTTTCTTAGCCAAGTATCAAATTACCTACCGATGGATGAGTTGAAAACCACTCAGGTGGAGCATTCTTCTCTGCGGCCTGTATCCTCTCCCACACACCTACTGCTGCGTGAGGATCATAACAGCTCTTTGCCATGATCATTAGTCCAATATGATCTGCTTCTGTTTCTTGTTTTCTTGATGCCGGTAAATTCATGCCAAATTCGAGTGCGAGAGCCCCCAATATTTCACCTAGACCTCCAGTATATCCTGTAGTGTCCAAGAATCGAAACAATATACGCAAGGGCATATAAAATACCGCGGTTTTACTCATTGTTTCTTCCGAATGATTGGCGATATTATGGGCAATTTCATGGCCAAGAATCTGCAAGATTGATAAGTTAATGTCGATAAAAGAAAGATCAGGAGGAAAATTTACTGTAGCAAGGCCGTCGTCTGTTTTAGCAATCGGCAATATTCCTGTAAAGACAAACACTTTGCCTCCAGGTATAACAAAGGCATTCATTTCTGTGGAAAGCAGGGTAAGTTAATCAATATCTAAAATAAGTATTCAGTTTCCTATTCATCTTGAGACTCTATCACATTTACTTCCCAGTTTACGTTGTCGATGCCACTCGCAGGTATTAGTCGACTCATAACTCTCTGTACCATCTGGGTCCTCTTATCCCAGTCGGGAAGAATGTGGTTGTGATATTGCCGTAATATCTGTTCATACATCATCCGCCCTTCTACTTCCATATCCTGATGACTGTATATATTGAACCGCCTCCTTCCCGAAACCGGTACATCCTCGATATTGCTGGCATAAACCACTATACCACCACCAGCTAATAGAACTATAAATGAGTGTAAAGCAGGATGCTTGGTGAAGTTTCTGATATGTTGCTCGGTCAAGAGAGGGCGTGCATTTCGAGCTTCATTAGGATCAAACCTGTAGTATCTCTGCCTGCGGTTTTGGTAGCTTCGTGAATGAGATGGATTGATAGATGGATGTGTCCATCTTGGTAACTTATATTGGGTAACAGACGACGGCTGTAAGAGAGGGGTAGTGTTAGGAGAATGTGCGATCGCGTTGCGACGCGATAAACTTCGCAAGATAGATCTGGATATCATCTCTCGCCTTTTATTGTAATAGAAAACAATAACAATAATGGTATGTGGCAGCGAAGTTGAAGAAAATTTGCGTTTGAAAGGGCGATGCGAGTGTATTCCTTGTGAGCATTAATTGAATCAGGTACCTAGTCACCTCAAGCGTCATTTCGGCCGATAAGGAAAATGATAGCAATTCTGATGTGATGTAGCGAACATGTGTATATAATTAGAGAGAGGAGAATTCAATCAATTATTTCTCAGGCATGAGTTATAGACTCCAGACTTAACGTTGTCTAAGGTATGTGCCTTGTCATAGGTAGATAATTTATTAACATGAATTCCTTTAGAAAATGTAGAAGTTTTTAGAAAATGATTGTCTACTACTTTCTACTATCTACGATGTACTGTGTACTATATAGGTGGACTGGCGGGTAAATTATTGGTAACTCGTGAGTTGATCAGGGGCCAAAGAAGCTAAAGAGCAGAGCTACCCCACTACCATGCAATGAACAACACCCTATAGCTCTTTTTACCCTTTACCCTTCCACCACTGACGTATCCCCCCGTATCCCTTCAGATCTCGAACCACTTTCCTTGGCGGATTGTCCCTTTGAATACCGGTGAATGAATATCCTTTTCACGTTCTGTTGCTATCCATTTCAATATCGTAAGTCTTTTGTACAAATAATATAAACCTTCAATTCATATTATTCTCTTTTGAACTATCTTGGCCCAAGGCTCCCAGTACACTTTACCAAGAGCTACTTGAGATTCTACTTGACCTCAATCTATATTCAAGATGATGGAAATTAGTGCGACAGCTGCAAAGATCACTCACGGTCTCTTTCAGAATACACATCCCCTCAAAGCAAAATGGAATCGCATCAATGGAGTTCAACTTCCAAGATCATCTCATAGTGTCTCGGTCGTCGCAGGTCGAGCATATATATTCGGAGGTGAAATCGATCCACGCGAACCAGTCGACAATGATATGCATGTCGTCATCCTTCCTTCTGGCACAGTCACCAGCGCCGACTATCGAACTATTGCTGCCAAGCCTACACACAATGGTGGTGAGGTTCCAGAAAAGAGAGTAGGACATACAGCGGGGGTCATCGGGGAACGAATCTTTATCTTTGGTGGAAGAGGTGGCCCAGAGATGAAACCCCTTGAGGAAAATGGCAGAGTTTGGGTCTACGACACTAGGACAGATAAATGGTCTTTCTTAGATCCAGCTCCTGGCACACCATTTCCAGCTGCGCGATCTTACCATTCGAGTGTTGCTATCGAAAAACCTGAGCCATCAAATATGAAGAGTGCAGATTTCGATCAGGCTATTGATGAAACTAAAATTGGCACAATTGCAGAAGGTTTCCAGACAGACGAGGAGCAAGGTGGTCATGGAACATTCTTCATCCACGCAGGATGCCCGGTCTCTGGACGAACAAATGATCTCTGGGCATTTGATGTTCGAAGCCGTACATGGAAAGAATTTCCTTCTGCTCCAGGAAAGCCCAGAGGAGGTACATCACTCGCAGTTTCAAAACAGAGGATCTACCGATATGGCGGTTTTAATGGTGAGGGTGAGGAAGGCGGCTATCTTGATATTTTAGAATTGGCCCTCCAAACTTTCAATGACAAATCTGGTTCAGGAGAACTGGGTATCACTCCGAAAGGAGATTGGGAAACTTTGAACTTTGAAGAGGAGAGTATGAAACATCCTGGTAACAGAAGTGTGGCCGGCATGCATACCATCAATACTGGTAAGTTTTTACTTTATTTAATCAGTTTCTGGCTGTATTGGGACGCAGTCTATTTGTACCATTCATAAAATGAAAGCTAACAATTTTTAGTTATGGGTAGAGAATATTTGATTCTCTTACTTGGTGAAAAAGATCCAAGTAGCGAAGGTCATGCTGGTGCTGGCAGGTTCTGGAGTGATGTTTGGGCATTTCAATGTCCTCCCCAAGGCATGACTGCGGCGAGTTTTAAGGATGCTACCTGGCAAGTATTAGGTCGACAAACTGGTGAAGGTCTTTGGAGTCAATTAGTTGTTTCGGACTCTGAGGGCGTCGAAGGTGATGACGTCAGAAAGCTTGTTCCTGGCGAGCGTGGATGGTTTGCAAGTTCGTCAATGAGCGATGTTGACTTTAGAGGTGTTCTCTTGTGGGGTGGTCTGAATGGAAAGAATGAACGTGAAGACAATGGATGGATCTTAACAATTGAATGAAAGCATAGCGACGAAAGAATTAGGGCGTTTGGAAACGGAGACAGCTTTACTTGAAATACCATGAATAATGAATATGAATGAAATGAAATGAAATGAAATGACATTTCTAGATGAGACGAATTCCACTATTGTTCGAGGTAGCTCACATAAAATGTTGTGATGACATTGTGGGATATTCGAACACTGACATTTCGATAACACACCGACATACCTTGAAGTGGTAGGTAATTGATCAGAAATATACTCGTCAATAGTGAATATTATTTTATTCCTAGACTTCAACAAGATGTTCTATTTTACAAGATTGAGGAATTATTGGATTTTTAATTATGATATATCATTTGAGCAATCTCATGTGGGCCATCCCATCTTCCCCTTCACGGAGCTCGCCTCGCCTAGCTAAAAATGATAACGACCCCTCGTCGACCCCTCCTCTACTAAACCACAGCTACAAGCATATATAACATCAATACTCCTCAACCACCGGCAACGCATTCTAGAACTTACCCAAATCTACAACAGCGTTGCAGGTACCTAAACATGCTATCCCATTTCCCTCCCCACTAACCACCCCCAGACCAAAATGTCCCACGAAGCCGCCCTCACATCTTCCGCCGCGCAAGCCATTGCTCCCGATCTCTTTCCCCCACGCACCCCTCTCAGCACAGCCCAAATTGAAGCCAGCATAAGAGCCTGTCTCACCGTACAGCGACGGGCAGTCACCCAAGGAAAACGACCCTTTGCCGCCGTGCTCCTCGGTCCTGACAACGAAACCGTACTCCTCACGCATCAAAGCATCGATCAGGTAAATCACGCCGAGAGCTCTTTAGCCAAACTAGCATACTCGCATTATACGAAAGAGTATTTGTGGAGATGTACGTTGGTTAGTACGTGGGAACCTTGCGCTATGTGTTCGGGTATGTTTGTGTTGTGTTTCCCCGTTTTCACTTGCGAGTCTTGCTATTTGAGAGAGAGATTGTAGTAACTTACCTGCATGATGATTTAGCGACGATTTACTGGGCGCATATTGGAAGAATCGTGTATGCGGCGACGAACGAACAATTGGCGGGTCTGACGGGCCCCGGCAATCGAGAGAATTTCACCTTGAAATGGCATACGAGAGATATTTTGGAGGGGCAACAGAAGGATATTGAGATTATTGGGCCGGTGGAGAAGATGGATTTGGTGGTTGTGGAGGAGAGTGATGAATACTGGTGTACTACTAGAGCTCATGCGTGATGAGTATGGTAGTGGCTATTCTGTGCTATAATGAGATATATGCTCTATTGGTCTCGAAGGGTGTCAGATGGACACGATGTGGTTCAATTTTGCGATAAGTTGACACATGATCCATAGGAATATCAGAGGTACGAATTGTTACCAGTTCTTCAAAATGCAGAGATATTTCGCGCGTGTCGTATACGCAGTTAGACTGCTGCGATAATTATATATTAAATTCCAACTGCTTTAAATGTTGGTAGTTATGTCTTTCTAGCCAATGATATGACAATCCTAGGTTCCAATTTGCTGCGCCCTTATACCCATGAATTTTTAATACTGTTGGTCATATAAAGCGAGAGAAAGTTATAGATTTTTCTCAATTTCCAGTTTCATTTGGTTACCAATTTTTGTTCTCTCCTTTTTCGAGTGTTCAGCATTAAGCGTTGTGGCTCCCCTGGCGCTTACACTGGTGGTTCTTCTACCTGTGAGCTTTGCCATCTGGAATCTTGTTTGCCTGGTCAAGAACTATAGGATTGCCCTGACGATTGGAATTCCCATTAGGATCCTCATTGCAAGTGGTGATAATCCAGTAGTGAGTTACACATGATTTAATCTATCACTAATTTTACGAGCTTTTACGACTAGATGACATTTTATATATATATATATACAAATTTACTCCCACTTCCTTTATATCATTTTCATATTAACATATCGTGATTAGTGGATTCTCGCATCAGGTATCGTGCTTCCTATTGTAAAGGCTGTATTCGGCGATTGTGATATCGTTCGATATAGCACACCGGGCTGGGAGTTCAAAGACAAGTACACCATGCACCAAAAGCTTGGTAATGCAGTCATTCACGTCTCAGCTGGTCGTAATTGGTTATATCTTTGCGATTCCGATTCAGTCAATGAAGTTTTCAAACGCAAGGATGACTTTGATAGACCTCCTGATTTGCTTGGTGAGTATGATGTCGTATCTGTATGTTGTGCTAAGGGCTAATCGTGATAGCTGTTTTGTCTGTTTTCGGACCTAATATCTCGACAGTAGGTGATAATGATATTAGATTCTGATAGACTGCTGGAATTGACTTAGTTTTAGGCTGTAGGTCCAGAGTGGCAGCGTCAGCGCAAGATTACAAGTGCTCCTTTCAATGACAAAAACAACCGGCTAGTTTGGATCGAGGGTTCAAGACAAGCAGATGAGATTTTGCAATTCTGGAAATCTCTAAAAGGTCCCATTACCCGAACAGATAAGGATACTCGTACATTCTCACTTCATGTGCTATCGGGAGCCGGATTTGGGAAATCCTACTCATTCAAAAGATCTACTGAACAACCCGAAACAGGACATACTTTCAATTACCGAGACTCCCTCGCACTTGTGCTAGAGAATCGTCTCCTTATCCTTGTTCTTGGTCCTAAACTTGTTTCTAAGTTATCCTGGCCACCAAAGTGGAAGCGGATTGGACAAGCAACAGTTGATTTTAAATTTTACATGGCAGAGATGCTGAAGGATGAAAAAGATGCCATTGCGCATGGGAAACCCAGAAGCGCGACGTTCACGAGTTCTTTACTTAGAGCTTCAAAAGAACAATCTCAATTGAGTTCAAATCGCTCTGCTCTAAGTGGCTTTCAGGGGCTCACCGAAGAGGAAATTTATGGGAATCTCTTCGTTTATAATTTTGCTGGCCATGATACGACGGCCGTTGTGCTGAACTGGACAATTTATCTTCTTGCTGCTCATCCAGAAGTTCAAGAGTGGATCTCGGAGGAAATTAACACTGTTATAACCAACGATATGCCGTCGACTTGGGATTTCAAAGAAATATATCCGAGATTGAATAGGTGTCTTGCCATAATGGTCAATAGCCCTCCCCCCTAGCCCCCTACTCACATGATGATACAATGATGCTGACAGAAATGATATGAAATAGCTGGAGACTGTGAGACTTTACAATCCACTCATCGGTATCTGCAAATCTACCTTTGAAATACCACAACCGCTTACGGTCGATGGCCGAACCATCACGATTCCGCCCGACACGCGCATTTATTGCGAATTCCAACGCCTTACACTCACATCCGCGATACTGGGGTGATAACAGTCTCGAATGGCAGTATGCTTACCCTTATTTCTTGTACATCCTATTAGTTAAAACTACTGACTCCCTATACTTGCAGTCCTCAACGCTGGATCTTAAACAAAGCCGAAAATATACACTCATCACCTATAGAACGTGAATATATCCGTACACCACCCAAGGGATCATACCAACCATGGTCTGATTCGATCCGAGCATGTCCTGGTAAGAAGTTCAGCCAAGTAGAATTTGTAGCGGCCATGGTTGCGTTGTTCAAGAGAGACCGCGTGGAGATTGTGCGGGAGGAGGGAGAAACAGAAGAGGAAGCAAAGGAGAGGGTTATGAGTATGGTGAAGGATAATGTTATTGTTTTGTTATTACAGATGAGGAACCCTGATAAGGTGGGTGTTAGATGGGTTAGTAGAGTGTAGGTGGTTGTTGGTTTTTGGAGCTTGGGTTATGGTGGTCTTTTAGAAATTGAAGCAATATTAGAGAATGAATTTTGATCGGCAGTACAATTTGAATTGTTGTTTTTGATGGTCATGGAGGCGTATTTTGTCAATAAACCATGGCCGACAGCGTGATGAAGTGGCCCCGAAGTACTTTTCGATTGAAATGATGTTATAGAATGAAAGAAGCTGGAAGGTAGTATTGCTTTGCCATGAAAGATATCCGAGGGCGTTTAGATTCACCTTTTTTTCAACATCGAATCTCCATTTCTTGATCCGATCGACTCGATCATACACTATGGGGATTGGGCGTTCCAATGGCAGTGAGTTGGAAGAAGAAGCATTAGATTTAGCAAGCAAAGTGAATCCAGGTCATTTGAATACCTGGAGCACATTAAACTTGAGGCTTAGCGATTCAGATATCCAGTTGTATTCACCCCTTCCTACCAACCTCCTCCTACAAGTACGGTAGTATCATGGGCCAACCCTCGAAAACTATCTCTCCAGCCTTGATATTGAAAAGAACCTACGCCGGTAAATACTGTCATTTTCAGAGGTGGGATTAATTAGAAACGTAAGACTAAGGAAGTGGTCATTCGATAGCCACTACTGAGCCAATATCCGTAGAAGGTGACTGCTGGGCAGAAAAGAAACCCTTTTTGGAGAAATATCAAGAGGGGTTTGGACTCTCACCTCTTGCCGTCATTGTTGCTCTCGCTCACAGCTCTGCGCTACCACCCATAGCACTATTGTTGTCACTGCCATTTATATCATAGCAACCTAATCAGATGGAGCTTGTTGATAGCCACTTGGCGTAATTGAATTTCCGGAAAAAAGACTATGGTCTCGTTAGACATAGACCATTTCATAACAAGATTCCTGGCAAAATAACCCACTGCTTAGAACATTATTGTCTTATTAGAATTCAATCGAGTAAGTATAGAATGCAAAGATTTGGAAAGAATTGATGGGTTACAGAGGATGATGGCGACAATATAAAGAATTCTGCAGCATGAAAGCTCAAGTTTGACAGGCTTACTTGGAACTGACCAGGAGCAGATATAGCAAATTGGGCATAAGTAGTCGAGCTGTTGGCAAATCTTTACACTTCTCATTCATACGAATGTAATATTTCCCCAACTAATAAGATACCAAAAACGAATAGTAGGTATCGAATTATCTGCCAGTCCAACGCAGAGACATTGTCTTTTATAATGTTGCAGTTTGTCCCGTGTACTTGTTATTTCTCAAGGTGTGAAGTAAGAAGAACATGCGAGCTCATTGTCTTATTATGGAGTAATTGGATGATACTCGAGGGGTGGAAATAGAACAACGGACGAGAGAGCTTGGAAGCTTGAAGATACTTGGTAGAGAGGAAAATTCTAATAGTTTTCAAATGAATCAAAGAATTCATTATCAAATACAACTTCACAAGCCGATGGAACAAAATAGAACAAGACAACAATTTCAGTCGCAAAAGCATATTTCTGCCAAGCAAATCGTACAGCTTCATGCAACTATCCGCACTTGGCAATCTTTTAGTGAGGTACGCCTTCCAACTATTTCAATACGATTGATTTCATGAAACTCCACTCGATATTCTCATGTCAAAATTTTGACACAAAGTCGTGATTTTTCTATTATTGTGCTTGAAATTCGTGGTCTCGTTTGAAGATAGAAGGCCTATCTATCAATGCTTGCAGGCTGGTAAACTCCACTTTTGTTCGAGAAATAGATTGGGTTTGAAGTTTGGTTTGAGCTTATCGTACCTGA
Organism: Botryotinia narcissicola; assembly: GCA_004786225.1. Classification (NCBI taxonomy): domain Eukaryota; kingdom Fungi; phylum Ascomycota; class Leotiomycetes; order Helotiales; family Sclerotiniaceae; genus Botryotinia; species Botryotinia narcissicola. The sequence continues at coordinate 11,773 of PQXJ01000385.1, read as the reverse complement.
AAATATGCACAGGGCGGGGAATGTTCTATGCTCGTTGTTGCATTTTGTCTCTTGAGATGATTGATAACTTTTCAATTCTTGAACAGATCAGAGAGAATGGTGGAGGCAGGGAGACAGGCTCGAGCCGGATGCCGTAACTTCCTATCTATGTCTTTTTCTCGTTCATCTTGATTCATTTACATGATGAGCGAAATATTCATTACTGATATCATCGGGTCTATCGAACCATAACGGTTGACTGGTGAATAAGTATCTAATCACTAAACTCTAACAGGCAGGTGCATGGAGGACCGAGGCGAATAAGAGAACTAAAGCCGGGAAGCGAGCCTATCTTGATTTTTTGATATCTCCAGTTTATCAAAAACGGGGAAAGATGTACTAGCGTCCAATCCATTCCCCTCGTACCTTTCAACACCATGTCAATTCACATCATATCTTGACGATTATAGGTTGAGATTGGGCTACATAGTGTGTAAGGTACGGTGAAAGGATGGTGAATCTTCTATGTCTTAGTTCAAGAATGAATCAGGACTAGGGTAGTCACTCCACATCGTCATAATCATGGAAATTTACATGAGATGACAGCTCCAATAGCTCTAAGCTCTCATTACTTTTTGGATAGCAGCTTTAGAAATACTTAAAGCTCTCCCAGATCCCTCAGATTAACGACTTTCTTCTTTACCCGCAATATTTTCACACGATCCGAGTTTTGTTACTTGAGTGATCAGCAAAGATGCGTTTCTCAACCGTAGTTTCGACTCTTGCCATTGCAGGTGGAATCGCCGACGCCACTCTTCATTCTGGAAGAAGTTTGAGGCATGTTGGAAAGAAGGACAAGCAAACCCACAAAGCTAGGGATACGGCTCCAAGAGGAGAGCAGAAACATGAAAAGAGGGATGCTAGTTTTCCATACTTGACAAATTCCACTGCTAGTAAGTATTGCGAATGCAACGTTGTAGGAAAGCCACTAATAACTTTGACAGAATTCAGTGTGAATGGTTCCGCTATCCCAGATGTACCTTTCGATGCTGGAGAATCATATGCTGGTTTGTTGCCAATTTCAAAAGCCGCAAATGAGACAAGAGAATTATACTTTTGGTTCTACCCATCGACAAATGAATTGTCTTCCGATGAAATTCTCATTTGGCTTAATGGAGGTGTAAGTCACTTCTCCAATGTTATATACATATCCATAACATTTAACTAACTATTATCCCAGCCCGGATGTTCATCTCTTGAAGGATTAATTCAAGAAAACGGACCTTGGATCTGGCAATACGGTACCTACGCTCCTGTTCAGAACCCTTGGACCTGGGTAAACCTCACCAATGTTGTTTGGGTCGAACAACCGGTTGGTACTGGTTTCTCCCAAGGCGTACCTTCTGCTACCAGCGAAGAAGAAGCCGCTGCCCAGTTCCTCGGATTTTGGGAGAATTTCGTCGACACTTTCGCTTTGCAAGGGAGAAAGATCTTCATCACTGGTGAATCGTATGCGGGATACTATGTTCCATACATTGCCGATGCTATGTTCAACAAGAACGATACTTCTACTGTGAGTACTCCCATATCGTCAATAGAATACGAACCGAAGCTGATGATGAATAGTATTACAACCTCGAAGCTACCATGATCTTCGACCCTTCTACTTCTTACGGTGCCGTTCAAGAACAGATTCCCGCAGTGCAATTCGTTGATTACTGGGGTGGTCTCTTCCCCTTCAATGATTCCTTCGTTGAACAAATTCACAATGTATCTGATTCTTGCGGCTACACTTATTACCTCTCCAAATACCTTACTTACCCACCACCCGGGCCATTCCCATCCACTCTCCCTGGCACAGGCGACGATGGAATCTCTACCACTGACGAATGCGACGTCTTTGATTTGATCTACAATGAAGTCTTCAGCGTCAACCCTTGTTGGGATATTTACCAAGTGGCCACCACTTGCCCCCAACTCTGGGACGTCCTTGGGTTCCCCGGCTCTAACCCTTATCTCCCTGCTGGTGCCTCCGTCTATTTCAACCGTACCGATGTTCAAAAGGCTATCAACGCTCCTGCGATTGAATGGGAATCATGCTCTAGCATTGACGTCTTCGTCAACGGAACAGATAATTCTCTCCCCTCCGGTCTCTCCGTCCTCCCCTCCGTCATCGAACGTTCCAAACGTACCGTTATCGGCCACGGCGCTTTAGACATGGTCCTCATCGCCAACGGCACCCTTCTCATGATCCAAAACATGACCTGGGGCGGAGCTCAAGGTTTCACAAGCAAACCCTCCGATCCCTTCTACGTTCCATACCACACAGAGCTCTCCGATTCCACCCTTGCTGCTTCGGGAGTCTTGGGTACAACACACACAGAGCGAAATCTCACATTTGTGTATATCGATTTGAGCGGTCACATGGTTCCTCAGTATGCTCCTAGTGCGTCGTATAGAACGCTCGAGTATCTTTTGGGAAGAATCGATAGTTTGTCTAGCACAGCGCCATTCACCACACAGGAGGATGTCGTGCAGAGTACAGCTCTTCTTGGAAATGGTATCGGACCCCCAATTAAGAGACAGTATGTTGGAGGTATGCAATTTTAGATGCGATGGATAATGGGTGTGGAAGTGGAGAGGAGGAAAAAACATAGAGAGAGATGATGCATGATTATAATGTGTATGATGAAATGAACATATGAATTGATTCTTTAATATCAGAATGAAAACTCAACTCAGTGATTCGAATCTGTTGTGCAAGGGCTCACCGGGGATTGTGCATATTGCCGGAGCTCGCCGGTACACACTGTGAACAAAATAAGTCTTAATTCAAAACCAAAAGTCCAAGTTTAGTCACAAAATCAAGGCTGAGTGAAGAGAGCACGAATAAGGTTTAGAGTTTGGAACATTTGAAAGTGCCGTTGAGCTGAACTGGAATTTCGATTTCGAGTGGCGATGTTGGCCCGTGGCGAAAGGGAAGAAGGATATCCATAATGTTCCCAAATTTGTTAAGATGCTTTGATATGCTGTAATGATAGATTTTTTCATCTCACACGTCGATCCGACAATATTACATTCTTTGAAAGATCCCCGTGAACTGGATTGATAATGCACAAGGCTGACGCAGAAAAAGTAGGATCGTACATGAAGTAAAAAGAAGCAAAGCTATTCAGATTTTGATATATTTTCGTACAATGTGATAAAAATCAATGAGAGTGGACTATCTCAAAAACGCCTAACATTTGTCCCCCAAAACTCCTCGCTCCCGTATGTTTACTTGTGTGCTTTAATACAAAGGCTCGCCGCCTAATGAAAGTGTAGAGTGATCACGATCGTGAAAGAGCATTTTCTCATCTCTTTTCCCACTGCTGTCCTCTCGCCGTAATCCGGTATATGTTCGCCCTCGTGCTATCTTCAAATGTAATCCAATATCTCATATTTCATCATTCAAAATTTTCGCTCCATGCCCGCAAACATCAATTCCCTATCCCGCCTCATCCCATCCAATACCCCCACTAACCCACCATTTCGCATCCTTTCCAATACAACCATCATTCCCTCCTTACTCTTTCCCAATTGATTTTCTGTCTTCCTACTAGCAATGGCCTCGATGCTTCTTTGCACTCCCTTGGTACTCCAATTCGCCAACCATCCCTTCTTCTCTTCTTCGCCTTCTTCTCCCTTCCTCATCGCCCTCAATCGATCACCAAGCCGGCTGCGAAACATAACCTGCGTCTTTACACCCGTCATTCCCGAGCCTTGAATAAATTCTTCCTCACGCACTTCCTTATCAGCTGCTCTGTGAAAATCTTGTCTTTCCACTACACTCAAGATACCCGTCCAATCCAAATTTCTACTCTCCGTCTTCATCCATCCTTCTTTGATATCCACTTCTGAAGTCTCTAGAATATAGGACTCGCTTCTATCACTTCTCACATTGCCAAGTACGCTTTTTGGTAGGAGCTTGAGGTCTGCGGATGGTAGACGAGTGGATTTGCGATGGATGCGCAAGGTGCGCAGACGACCTGTTTCGGGACACACGGTGCGCGATATCACATCGGTGGAGAGTACATGTGTACTATGCGGATTTGGATAGCGGAGAAAGTAGGCGAATGTAACGGCAGGGAAGGAGTAATCGTAAGAGTAAGAGGATTCGAAGAATTTGACCATGGTTATTGATTTTATTGGGATTGATTAGTTGTTTAATTGTGTAATTGTCGAATTGTTCGTGATATACATATAACTTCGATGATGGTACAAGAGGCGTCGGAGAGTGAAGACAGGAGGTAGGGAAAAGAATGAAGTTAGAAATGAAAGTCGAATGATGAATCGAATGCTAGTGGTATGATTGTTGATCTTGATGATTTGGATTGGAAAGCTTCTGGAAGGGATTTGCTCGCCTGATTCCTTTCCCCAGATTTCGATTTTTTTCGGGTTTAGTGTGATGGGGATGGAGATGAAGATGGGCGAATTATTTGTTGCGAATTGCTGTAGGATGACTTTTGATGAATCACAACATTTAAAAGAGGTAAACAGCAATGAAATGGGAATTGAAATAGAAACATCTGAAGGTTCCATTTACTACCATACTCATCAGATCCAAAAAGACACTAGCAAACCCCGCAGAGCTTCAATGGTTCAAAGCTCAACGACAGTCAGCTGGATCAAAAGCATTCCTAATTGGAGATCTTTCAGCACGTGATCTTTCGATCAAATGCTTCACCGCTTACAAATTGGATGATTGCATGGCAATAATTTCCCCTCCATCAATAATAAAGAACCAATAATCCCTCCTTCAATTCCAAAACACTATTCCTCACTCCCTATTCACCACCATGACAGATGCGGAACCCACTCTCGCTGCCAGTCTGGCAAACGATGCTCCTACCAGTAAACAAACCGTCGATCCATACAATGTTGCTGGAGAAATTGGCGTAGATGGAATCGCAAAAGCTATCAATTATTTGACTTTGATCGATGAGTTTGGAACCAAGAAGATTGAGGAGGCGGATTTGAAGAGATTCGAGGAGGTAACTGGTCATAAACCTCATAGATTTATGAGAAGAGGAATTGTCTTCAGTCATCGTGATTTGCATCTTATGTTGGATCGCCATGAGAATGGAGAACCATTCTTCATGTATACGGGACGAGGACCAAGTTGTGATAGTATGCATATTGGACATACTGTTCCTTTTGAATTTACAAAGTAAGTTTGGTTTTAGTTCTCAAAAGATTTCAGCTTCGCGCATTCTCCGAGCATTAGAAGCATGTTATAAAAAATGCAATTTTTTCGAATCTTACTGATGACTCATTCACAGATGGTTACAAGATGTGTTCTATGTTCCATTGATCATCATGCTTACAGATGACGAGAAATATATCTTCTCGGAGAAACGTACAATTGAGGAAGTTCAAAGTTATACCAATAGTAATGCGAAAGATATTATTGCTGTTGGATTCGACCCCAAGAAGACATTCATCTTTAGCGATTATGATTACATGGGGGGAGCGTTTTACAAGAACGTTACCCGAATTTCCAAGCACGTTACATTAAACGTCGCACGAGCTGTCTTTGGCTTCAATGATAGGTAAAATATTATAACCTCAAATACCTGGATTTTACTAACAATTCTAGTTCCTGCATAGGCAAAATCCATTTCGGAGCTGTTCAAGGCGCAACATCCTTCGCCAACTCCTTCCCACACATCTTCGGCACTGATGAATCCAAAACTACTCAAATTCCTTCCCTGATTCCTTGCGCCATTGATCAAGATTCTTATTTCCGTATGACCCGCGATGTAGCCGCTCGTCTCCATTATGCCAAACCCGCACTTATTCACGCTCGTTTCCTCGACGCTCTTCAAGGTCCCGGTTCCAAAATGAGCGCTTCGGTCGACACCTCTGCAATCTTTATGTATGATGAACCCAATAAGATTAAGAATAAAATCAACAGATATGCATTCAGTGGTGGTCAAGTTAGCGAGCAAGAACAAAGAGAAAAAGGAGGCGATACAGAAAAAGACTTTTCATATCAATATTTTACATTTTTCTTATAGTATGACGATGAATTAGAAAATATTAAGAAAGCATATAGATCTGGAGAAATGCTTACAGGAGAATTAAAAGTAAGATGTATTCAGGAATTACAAAAATATGTCAAGGCATTCCAAGAGCGAAGAGCAAAAATCACAGATGAGGTTGTGGCGGACTTTTTCGTCAGAAAGGAGTTGGTTTGGGTTGGAAACCCAAATGTTAAGAAGGCTACTCCTGCTGCTGGAGAGGAAGCTACAAGCGGAGAAGGTGTTGAGGGAAGTGGAGATGGTACAGGAAAATTGATGAAGAATCAGGAGAAGAAATTAGCCAAGATGAAGGCAATTGAGGAAAAAAAGAAGGCTGCTAAGGCTGCTGGTGGAGTCTAGATCACAGGATTAGAAGTGGCCGGAGAGTAAGTGCTTAGTGTCCTTCAGGGACGTTAGTGGAAGAAGTTCGATGGAAATATGATGAGATACGAATGATATACATGATGCGATCTATGCGAGCTACACAATTCAATACCCAAATCTAGCTTTCTGGTTTCCATCTTCTATCTTCTGTTCTCTGTGTTTGCTTGACGTTGATCTTCTTTTTAATATGAGCAATGCAATGAGATTTGATTTGAAAGAAGAAGAACATAGACCAAAAAGTGTACGACATGCGAAAGGAATATGCGAAGATATCTACTTCTCCATCTGTCCCTGTATCCCGTAATCTTGGAATTATAGCTTTTTTCCAAAATGAATCTGTGGAATTGTTATTAATAAAATATTTTATTTAACTATTTCTTTATAGAAAGGCTAGTTGACAAATAATAAAAATATTATTTATTATACTATCAATTATTTCAATTACATTATTTATCTCTATTTAACCACAACTACGTACTAAAATCTTTTTCTAATTCTAAGTATACTAAAAAAGTTCTGTGCCGAAATAATATAATTCCAAATTTTGAAGATATATAGAAAGGAAAAGGATGGATTCCAGGAGTTACCCTGATATAGAGAGATACCTAGCCTTTTGTTTTTTTGCTTAGTGATATATATTAGCCGAGCTATAGTTTACTAAATTTACGTCCAGGCTCTCTAAAATTCACCCAACCACGAGATCCTCGTGTGTAGTCACGTGTATGACGCAAGAGTGGGGCGCTGTCCTCAACGGCGAGTCTTTGCGAAAGGCGCACGTTCTGGCCTCAATTATATTTTGCTCTCATAGATTACAACACGATCCTTCATTCTGCATTTTCTCTTGTGCTTATGGATAACGCTCAATAAAGAGAAGGCTTAGAGCCAATATTACCTCACCATCATAACAAGCGTGTGAGGGTGCTGGAAATACAATTTTCAAGATTTTGAAGATTTAATCGTCCGAAATCCAGGTAATATAAACCCATGTTTATTTTGAGATTTACCCGGAATCCTTCAGCCATGTATGCAACCTTGTCGCAACTTGAACCTTAGCCTTACAAATAAAGATGTCTACTATCTGCTTTCTTTATCTGCTTTATTGGATTAACAATGGCAGAGGCTCTCGGAATTGTCTCTAGTGTTATTGCAGTTATTGATTCTTCTGTCAAAGTTGCTTCACAGTGCTTCGAATACTATAAAAATGTATGGAATGCTCAAGTCGATATCAAACGTCTCCAAAGTGAGACTCAAGAATTAAAAGCAATACTTGAGAAAGTTCATTCAATATGCAATACCGGTAGTTCAGATGGTGTAAGACTTCAAGATCCGCAGGGCTTGCGTAAGGGAGTCGAAGACTGCCAGGAGTAACTCCGCCAGCTGGAGGCAAAGCTCGAGCCTCGAGGGAAAAATAAATTAATGAGTCGCTGTGGTATACGCGCCTTGAGATGGCCTTTCAAGAGTAACGAGGTGGATAGTATCATAGAGAAACTCGGATATTGCAAGGACAACATAGTTTCCAGTCTCCTAGTCGACCAAGAGTTCGTGATTTCATTTGTATTTCAAATAGCAGAAGCTGACGATGATACTTATAGGGTGCCAATTCTTAACATCCATCAAAAAATCGTACTTGATAAACTGCAATCTGTCAAAAATGTCGCGTTTGAATCCCACGATGATGAACATAATGCCCGATGCTACCAAGGCACACGAGCGGAACTCCTTCGGCGCATATACAGCTGGGCTAGCAATCGAAAGAGCAATCACATATTCTGGCTAAATGGAATGGCGGGCACTAGCAAATCTACAATCTCTCGCACCGTGGCCAGAAACTTTGCCGTCAAGGGAGAGCTTGATGCCAGTTTTTTCTTTAAGAGGGGTGAAGGCGACCGTAGCCACGCAGGAATGTTTTTTGCAACAATTATCACTCAGCTCGTCCAAAAACTACCTTCCTTAGCACAATATATCCGAAATGCGATTGAAGCTAACCCAGGAATCTCTAGGAAGGCTTTGGGTTAACAATTCGATGCACTTGTTTCGCAACCATTATGGAAGTTACGAATCAATTCTCAGAAGTCTTGTTGCATAGTGATTGTGGTTGATGCTCTTGATGAGTGTAATCAAGAAGAGGATGTTAAAACTATTATTAGATTTTTCTCAAAAGTGCTACGCACATCAGCACATATCCTATTCTTTTTGATAAGCAGGCCAGAGCATCCGATTCGCTTGCGTTTTGAGAATATACACCATCAACATGCAAGATTGAATCTCTATCAAATTTCAGAGTCAATTCTCAAGGCGGATATCTCTTTATTCCTAGAATACAAACTAGCAGTAATCCGAGAAGATTACAACAAATCAGTTACTTAAAGCCAGCAATTACACGCGAATTGGCCAGGTCACGAAGTTGTTCAAAATTTAGCCAGAATGGCCTTACCATTATTTATTTTTGCTACAACTATCTGCCGGTTTATCAATAACCGAAAATGCGGTTAACCGAAGGATCAGCTTGTTAAGGTTCTGAAATATTAGGATAGAAACCAAGTGTCTAAACTTGATGCAATGTATCTTCCAGTCCTAGATTATTTATTCGTCGGAGTTACTCTTTCAGAGAGAATATATCTATTAGAAGACTTCAAGCAAGTCGTTGGATCAATCGTTATTCTTGCTAGCCCTCTTTCTGCTACTTCTCTCGATCGACTCCTTGGAGTTCCTGAAGGTATAGTTGATAGCAGAACAGATCTCCTCCATTTTGTTCTAAGTATCCCTTCTCGTTCTGATTATTCTATATGACTGCTCCATTTGTTGTTTCGGGACTTTCTTATTGATACTAAGAAGCGCGAGATGAATCCCTTTTGGGTTGACGAGAAAGATATCTATAAGAAGTTAGCGACCCAATGTATTGAACTCTTATCGATGGGCGAACATTTCAAAAAAGATATTTGCAATCTTCTGATATTAGAAAAGCTATGAGTAGATATTGATAAACAAACGATAGATTTTCATCTATTATTTGAAATTCAATATACTTTTTATTATTTTATATACCACTTGAAGGAAAGCGGAAGTAGTATATACGATAGCGATCAGATCCATAATTTCCTTAAGTATTATTTTTTTTATTAGTTTGAATTATTAAGTTTGATTGGAAGGTTATGAGAAAGTATTGGTATGGTAGAGAGCTTGATGGCTATAATAGACGTAGGTCACCCGTACTCTCAATTACAAGTATCTACTAAATATAAGTTTTAAGCCAATAAAAGGCAGCGAAATATCTAAGTTCCTTTACAATGCAAAGCCCTTTATCCTCAACTACTACTCTATAATAGACTCATCGCCCCTCCAACTCTACTCCTTTGCACTTATCTTCGCCCCAAAAGAAAGCATTATTCGAAATATATTCCATAATTACACTCCTGATTGGATTCTACAGGAGCCAAATACAGATCTGGAATGGAATACTATTATTCAGATACTCAAAGAGCATAGCAATTGGATTCATTCGATTGCTTTCTTAGCCAACTCGAAGCTACTGGCGTCAGCATCGCGTGATCATACAATCAAGATCTGGGATGCAACTACAGGCATACTATAGTAAACGTTTGAAGGGTATAGTGGTTCGGTTCGCTCGATTGCTTTCTCAGCTGACTCGAAACTACTAGCGTCGGCATCACGCGATCATACAATCAAGATCTGGGATACAATCACAAATACACTGCAGCAGACGCTTAAGGGGCATAGCGATTGGGTTAACTCGGTCACTTTCTCGGCCAACTCGAAGCTACTGGCGTCGACATCACACAATCACACAATCAAGATCTGGGATATAGCTACAAGCACACTACAGCAGACGCTCAAAGGGCATAGTGGTTCGGTTCGCTCGGTCGCTTTCTCAGCCGACTCAAAACTGCTAGCATCGGCATCGTGTAATCACATAATCAAAATCTGGGATACAGCTACAGGCATATTGTAACAGACGATCGAAAAGTATAGCAATTGGGTTAACTCAATCGCTTTCTCGACCAACTCGAAGCTACTAGTATCAGCATCGGACGATCACACAATCAAGATCTGGGATATAGCTATAGGCATATTGCAGCTCACACTCGAAAACTATATTGACATAAGAAATCTATTATTTGATATCACAAACTCAATCTTAATTATAGACATTGGCTGTTTTAGGTTAAATATAAATAGTAACATCCTTTTTCCTTTATCTTCTCGAGTAATAAATAGTAGAAGCCACTATTAAGGATTAAGTATCAATGAGTTTTGGGTAATATGGAATGATCAGAACCTTCTTTGGTTACCATCCGACTTCCGGTCTGAAATCTTTACTATCTCGCACACCGGCTCGAAACTCGCCATTGAATGTCAATCTAGGAGAGTTTTTATTATCGGAATAAATGATCCATATGATAATATTCTTTGATAAAGTTAGCTTACTTTCAGAAATATTTATTTTATTCATACATAAACATTATCTTCTCCTTAATGTTTATTTTATAACCGAGCCAGAAGAGAGGCATAGAGAGAGCTATATTTATATACTATTGTGGATTATATCAGATTCTTCTATACCTTTCTAACTTATATTATTCTTGGCGAGTCCAGTTGTGTACTACATATTTCAACTTTGTGAGAAGCGACTTACAGACTGTGGCTAGCTGTAGCGGTAATGCGCTAAAATAATAAGGTTAGTCACAACCTTGAAAGTCTTTTCCCTATCTTTAAAGGTTTGCTTAAGTTTCAGCCATTCCCAGGGTCTTGGCAAACTACTATTCCTTTCTTTAAGCTACACACTTATTCATTTAGTACCTAGCCATATATATCATTTCATCGACATTACTATAGCTACACCAATATTGTCTCGGGTTCAATACGTAGTTATATGATGCCTTAGGCATCCAGCCTCCATATAGTCAGCGCCTCTCCGCCTCCTTCTTCACTCCTTGTAGAATATCATACATTTTATCTATTACCTAACTCTTGCACCGTGATAAATATCAACCACAATTCTTATTCACTTGATTAAAGGAAGTATTAGTTTTTATAATGATAGTATATTATATAGCGTACTATAATATCACGGAGGGATAGCTATGTCGATTGGTCACTTTGATTATATAATATGTATGTATGGTGATAATAAACTAGATTGACTTAAGATATGATCATAAGGATCATACCTACCTTATATACCCTGATCGAGCAACGAGATCGCCTAATTAGGTATTAGGGTTCACATATGAATTAAATAGAACACTATATAGTGATCATAGGAATAGGCGCTTCGGAGGAGCGCCATGCTCAGTCACGTGTTGTTGCACAAGACGGTGAATTCCGTG
>PQXJ01000384.1:0-36095 GCA_004786225.1 Botryotinia narcissicola | reverse complement strand
GGGGGGTGGGGGGGCGTAGTAGTTCTGTGTGGGTATCGAGAGGGGAAGGGAGGGGGAAAGAGGGAGGAGAAGGAGGGACGGGAAGGAAGGAGGAATTAAAGTGGAGGGCAGTGTTGGGATTTGAATTTGGATTTTGAGATTTAGTGGTTGGAGGTTTAGTGATTGGAGGTATTGGTTTATTTACTTATTTGTCTGGCTGGGTAAGTAAGTAGGTAAGTAGGTATGTAGGTAGGTAGGTAGGTAGGTATTCAAGAGTCAAGAATTCGTAAGAATTCGTAAGATTTTGTGAGATTGTGTGAGGAGTGAGGAGTGAGGAGTGATGATGGTGATTTGTGTGGTGGCTTCTAGGGTCGAGGTTAGGTTATTGAGATTTTGAGATTTTAAGATTTTGAGATTTCGAAAAGGGAAGAGGAGAGGAGGAGAGTGGCATAAAAATGGGAGGAGGGGAGAAGAAAGAGCTGGAAGAAAGGGGGCTGGAAGAAGAGAGGGAGAGGGAAGGGAAGGGATAGAATAAGAGGAGAGGGAACGAGAGATAAGTGTATACAGATACAATTAAGCTGGAGAGATAGATGGGTTTTTTCTATATTCTATTCCGAAATCTATGATGGGGTGTGGTGTAGTATGTAAGGTAAAATAAGGTAAGATATAGTATGGTATAGATTGGTAAGAGAGGCAAAAGCTGGGAGTAGCGAGTAGTAAATAGCGAATGATTATCCGTCCAGAGATACAGAAATAACTCTGCTAGAACTAGAGATCGATACGTCTATGTGTGTGGACGTGTTTAGAAGTATAGAAAACATCTGTTCGATCTGGTTCGCTCTTAATTATGATATATATCATACACAACATATCCACATATTTGAACCTGACATCTAAGAAATTTTCCAGGAGATCGACTTTTCAAGATCTAAACTTTCTATACAATATTACAGTTACCTAGTATTATCACTCCAAATCTCTAGTTCAAACTCTTCTTCTCTTCTCTTCTCTCCTTCGCGTTATCTATTTTTCTATTATTCTTTTCCTCCCTATCCGCTTCGCTTCGATTATGTATATTTACATCGTTGATATATATCGTTATTTCTACTTTTACATCTTACATATAAATACGACTCAAATCAAATTGAACAAAAAAAAAGGCATAAGAGAATGAGAAAGAGAGTCTCTACTACACAACCAATCCATAAATTGAAATCGAAATTCAATATAACAAACGCCATTATTCGTTTTCGTTTTTAGAAATATAGATACCATAGAATATAAGTGTTAAATAGAACGGGATTCTATCATACAATATTTAAAGAGTAGGTCTTTGTCACTTTGGATTGTTTTCACTCGTTCGTTTAGGTACTTTTATTCGACTAGATGGTGGATATATAGAGATGTAATGCATTAGCGGCGTAACATTGACTAGGTAGGTAGGTAGGTAGGTAAAGATAGATATACCGAATCGATTGAGAATTTTCTATCACTATTATAGATTTACATATAGGTTGGTATGCAGATTGGTTTGTAGATAAGTATAAGAGAGTACTTTGAGATTGAGACTAAGACCAAGGACAATTCCTATATGTGAATCATTTCAAATGTTCTATGTATTTCATCCTGTGATATTCAGACTATGAGACTCACCGGATTTCCAGACGGCACCGGAAGTGTTGATACGTTCTATCCCCCATGAACCTGCTTTGAGAAGGCTCAGCTCTAGTCATAAGTCATAAGCCACAGCAAATCCAAATATTTCTCCAAGGGTGAAATAAATAGCTGCGATGAAATTAATTCAATTCTTCATTAAGTAGCTTCCATAATACTATAATCAACAATTGATCAAATGTACCAGATAATTCTATCTTTTTATATAACAAAATCATATTTTATAATCATCCTCTTCTTTCTTTCTCTATTCTCCTCTCATAATTCTAACATTCATTCAAACAAACCCCCATTCCCTCCTAACACCTTCCCACTCTCCAGCCCCTACAATCTCTACTTCTTTCCCTCTTCCTGCCCCCTTCCCTTCCAAATCCTTCCACCTCAGATCTACCTTCGCAGCCACATTTCTCTCCCCATCCCTCTTCAACCCCTTTCTTCCAGTTCCAACTCCTCTTCCTACATTTCCCTCTCTCTCTCCCAAAACTCTCCCTTTCTTAACAACTTCCTCCTTCCAAGCTCTCCAATCCTCATACTCCTCTCTCTGTCTCGCAACCCAGTATCCCGGTGTACTCTTTGCCGGTCTCCACTTGCCCCTATCCGTTTTTATGGCACCCAAATCATAAATTCTCGAATTTTCTCCTGTAGCCATTGTCAAGAGCTCGCTTATCACATCTTGACCTTCTGCTATGACTAATGCTTTCCTCTGTTCCTCAACTGATTTAGATTTAATCAACGGTTCATCCAACCAAGACATATTTTCGCGTTCCGAAAGTTTAACTCGACGATTATCTTCACGGAGGTAGCGGACTGCAGCTTGCAAACTAGCAATTTCGGTCTTGAGCGCATCCATTTCTCTGGCAGTAGCAACAGCGCGTTCCTGACCTGCTTTAGAACCAGATACGACTTCACCTAAAGCTTTACTTTCATCCGCAATCTTCTTCCACTTTTCGCGATCAGCTTCCTTATTTGATAATTCTTTGTTCTGAAGTTCGATTGCTTCAGCAAGTTCTGCTTCACGATGCTTGGCAACTTCGATTTTGCGCTCCAGCTCATTTATACGTTCGTTCTTCTTGGTAGCATCTCTCATGCGACTCTCTAGAAGTTCTATCTTTACGGATGATTCTTCGAGAGTTTGATCACGTAAAGCGATAAGACGGAGACGTTCATGATTGTCTTCTTTGAGACGACGGAGTTCTTCTTGTGTGTCAACGGTTACGGTCTTGGAAGATTTCAATTCTTGAGATCTGAGAATCCAAGGGGCTGTTGCAAGCTCAAATTCGAGGGTTTTATCGAGATCGGATGTCAAAGTTGACAGATCGATTAGTTGGTTGTTGAGAAGTTTGAGCTTATTTGAGTAGGTAGAAAATAAGTCGGATTCATCGGTTGAAAGTATGTTTGAAGTGGTCTGGTAGATGGTACTTTGAACTTCTACATATGTGTATGGCTCCGCTCTTCCTTCTTCGTGTAATACCGTGAACAGGTCGTTTCCTACATGACGTGTGTATTCTGTAAGTTGTTGAGTTGCCAATTCGCATTGCTCAAACGATTCAATAGTGTCAGGCATGAGTGATAATGATCGAGCTTTCATGTCTTCAATTTCTCTGACTGCTTTTCCAACAATGACCTTTGCACTGCGCGTCTGGGTAATGACTGCCTCCGTCTTCTTGGAGAAATATTCAAAGAGCTCATCATCTTCCTCTTGACTGGGTATGATGGTTTGAACCATGGTTCTCGTAGACGAAATTGCAGCAGCAGCATTCTCTAGCTGGCTCTGCATGACAAGAGTACGCATATGAACCTCGTCAGCATAATTAGCAAGACTATCTCCAAGATGAACCTCGGCAAGATGAGACATGAGAGCAATAGTACGTTGCAATTCGCTAGCACATTGCTTTTCCTTCAATTCGTCTCTTCTTAAGCCGTCTATCCATCCATTAAGTGCTCTCTCAACAGGTTCAAGTTCATATAATGCGCCCTCGTATTTGCCAAATTCCTCTATTGAGCAGTGACTGATGGCATTGACGAAACGGTTACACATGGCACCAACCCATACGAGTTTGTCAAGAACATCACAGCCAGCAAAGATGTCGTCCTCATGGCCAGTAGGTGGCTGTCCATTAACCCTCTCTTTAACAAATCCATGCAGAAGATTTGCCTTGAAAGCCACACGTCGGAATCTTAGCAATGCCAAAACTGAATCTCTTTCTGAATTGAACTGATCTGGTAAGAATATTTGAACGATGGACAAATGTTCCGATGCTTCTTGAGCATCCAAGCGACGTAGTTCCAAGTTGATTGTCTTGACTTGTGTTTTGGCAGCAGAAACTTGGAGCTTCATATTTAAGTCTTGCATTGCACGTGTTCGGCTGTTCAATTGTTCCGATTCTGTTTCTGTGACGGCATGTGATGCTCTTATGTCTTCCAAGTCGCTTTGTAGACTTGTAACCAGCTCACGGAATCTTGATAAAGTGTATTCCATATCATCTAAGGTCTCATCTTGTTGCGCTGTTCGTCTTGCTTGCTCATTAATAATGCTTTCCTTGAAGTCGATTTCTTCCTGCATCTCCTTCTCGGTTTCGACGTGATTAATCTCGAGTTCATCGTTAAGCTCTTTTAAGCTTTCGAGGTCCTCGATTGTAACTTTAAGTTCCTCAATTTGCTCACTCATACTCATATTTCGATCGGTAAGTTCCTCAATCATGTCTTCGGCACCTAGAGCATTATCAAGCTGCTGACGGAGATCTTCAATAATTGCTTCTGACTGAGCAAGTTTTCCCTTCACCACATCATAATGCTCCTTAACACTGCCGAGCTCCCGAACATCTTCTTGTAGACTCTTGATTTCGTCTTTAAGCTCGGCCTCAGCTTGTTGTGTCAGATCCCGGAGCCTCAGAAGGGCTTCCGTTAATCGTTCATTCTTTCTCTCCAGTTGCAGATAACTTTGACTAGTCTTCTCTTCTGCACTCATTTCTCCTCCTAATTCTGTATTCTCTTCTCGTAATACCTCGACCTCCAACTCCAACTCTTCAGTTTTTTGTTTTAAGGCATCCAATTCAGTTCTGAGCACTTCGGCTGTTTCTTCTGCCATTTCCCTATCCAGGGTTGCCATTTCAAGTATCGATTCATGTTCGGCCTGCATACCTTCCACTTCCTCAAACCTAGCAGCGAACTCTTTCAATTGTTTTCTCAAGTCTGTTATTTCTTGTTGCTGAGGTTGATATTTCGTCTGTAACTTCTGTATAATTGCCTCGAATTTCTCCTTTTCAGCCTGAACATTTTCCAAACCTTTCAGCTTCTCCCTATCCTCCATTCGCTTCTTCTCCATCACCCTTAGCTTTGTTTTCAGGTCTTCGATCTCTCTGCTAGCCGCTGTGCTCGTTGCAACACGCTGTCCAGCTGGTGATCCTGCTGGCGAAGCTTCCCGTCCAGTCCTAGTAAAGACGGGACTTGAAGCTTGCGGAGACAACTGATCCGTTTCACTCCTGAGTGAGGGTGATAGCAGTCTATCTTCATCAACCGTATCATGAGTACCATCACTGACTTGTCTAGACCCTGATGGTGCGCGGTCCGGAGCAGGTCGAAGTGTACGTTTAGGGGCCAAAGAGGTGGGACGAGAAGCAGTTGTCCTTGTCGCAGGTCCCCCAACCCTATTCGCTACACCGCTAACTCCAGCTAATGGTTTTCCTCGTCCTCCAGGTGGAGGTGGCGGACCCATTGATGTTCGACTTACAGACGATGGCCGAGGTCTTGTAACGCCGGCAGAGGGCGCACGAGAATTCGCAGGTGTTCCGGTCCGGGAGGTTGAGGCAACTGAATTACTTGCGGAGTATAGTTGCTTGGTAGGAGATTTTGTGGGTGACTAGATTTATGATTAGAATATGTATGGCACCATATGAACGTATACATACACGAAGGCCTGAAGGGCCAGAGGGATGCCTTCCCATGGGGCTTGGGCTTGGAGCATTCATGCTTTTCCTCTTTATACCATTATCTGGCACAGAATTTGTTCTTCGTGCCGCCGGGGCAGCAACGCTGTTTGGTCGACCAGGTTTCTTTGCAGGCGCAGGTGCTTTTGGAGGTGGTGCAGGTCGATCGATAATAGCAATTGTAGATGGGCGAACAAACATTCCTTTGCCCATCTCGCACTGAAATTATCGCCTTCCCAAGACACTGCCATCATTTTTGCCTCCTCCATCTTCTAATTCAACTCCGACCCAGTCTCCTGAATCAAATATTGGATCCGTCCCTATCCATAGAATAGTTGCTATAGCACCATTTCCAATCTCCACCGTTTGGCCAATTTCGAGTTCGGCCATGATGTGCGAATCATCTGAGAAGTATTGAAACTGTAGTTCGATAGTATGTGTCCGGAGAAGCTGTCGGATTTATCGTTGCTAAGTAAATAATCGAATTATTGACAAGCAACTGTCGTTGTCGCGTTCGCGTCGAAACAGAATGTGGTTACGTAATCACGAAGTCGTCCGTGCTGTTAGTAGGCAGGTAGGTGTTGTCGGTGCGACACTTGAGTGAAAGAATTTATGATATGCAAGTCAATAATTCATTCACTTTAGTAATAAATATCTCTCTTTTGGCAATACCAACTGCAGGTCAACGTTTTTCATTCAGTCTTTTTAAAAATATATTTCAAAGTGACCACATCATATGTGCATCCCCGCTCACCCCCTTAATCAAGCCCCTTCCCGAATGCAAATGTTTACAATAACACATGTGGTTTATTTGCATTGTGGAAACAGAAATTGATAAAACTTCTTGAAAATCAAAGACTATGGTATTATTTCATAAAATCCTGTCTCGTATAAAATTGTAAAAGAAAATAATCATATTCTACCCTTCGCACTTACACATTTTACCACATTACTCCGACTACAAAAACATGATAGCAGCACCCACAACCGCGGCCACTGCACCTCCCAGACTCTCTCCTCCAATCCTCTTCTCGCTTCCTGATGTGCCCGTAGCGGCACTGGGGGCTGTGGTTGTCGCCGTAATACCACTCGTGAATGGCGCGACTGCCGCACTGGTTGCGCCCTCAAAAGCAACAGGTTGCGAAGTCGCAGTAGGATTTGTAACAGCAGTTGTGTTAGAGGGGTTTAGAACGTTGTCAATGATGTGCATAACTCCGTTAGAAACAATGATATCGGCGCCGATGACTTCGGCGCTGTTAGCGAAGATTTTGGAGTCTTCTGAGGTGACGGTGAGGGATTGACCCATGAGCGATGGGAAAGATTCGTTGGCTAGCCCGGTAGAGAGGAGAGTGGAGTAACCGACCTATGAATGTGTTAGTTAGGAATTAAGTAATTGCGAGAGTAAGAGAGGAACATACAGTGCCGTTAAGAACGTGGTATTCGAGGATTTGACTGAGTTGCGTTGTAGGTAGAGCAGCAGCTGTGTTCCCAATTTTCTCAAAAGCTTCATTAGAAGGAGCGAAGATAGTGACATCCTTGAGGGAGTCGACTGGTGCTACGAGGGAAGTAGTTGTGAGGGCACCTGCAAGAGACAACAGATTTGAGTCGATAGCTGACATGGATGGCGAAATAGGAATGGTAAGGACTGTATCGACGATGTGCATCACGCCCCCATTGAACATGATATCCTAATTCATGTTAGATCTGTTTTTGCAACAATCTCAAAGGACGAAAAGAATTGATCAATTGCTTACAGTCTGTGTTGTAGTACTTTTCTCTTTTAATCCAGTGGTAACAACAGCATTTGAACCAACTATAGCAACCTGTACTACTTTTCCACCTGTGACTTGGGTATAGCTTTCATTTTTTAGAAGCGTTGGAATAAACTTTGCGTCCTTGGAGAACATGCTGGCCGGAAATGTACCATTCAAAACATGGTATTGAAGAACAGCAGCAACAACGTCGCTTTGGCCAGCTGCGGCCTTATTTGCAGGCGTGGCAAGGAATTTCGTGAACGCCGCATTATTTGGTGCCAGGACTGTAATTCCAGAGGAAGTGTTGGAGGAGAGTGCCCTTACGAGTGCGGGCTGTTGTCCGAGAAGCACTGCGAATGTTAATATAGTGATGTTAGAGGAATACTATACAACTCACTGGAAAGAGTAGATAGAGTTTCGTTGTTAGCTGCGATCGCTTGGGACAACGTCATCCCAGAAGTATTAGCAGCAGCGACCGAGGCAGTATTATTTGTCGCCGGGACATCAGTGATCGATGCAGTAACGCTAGAGGCAAGGAGTGCCAGCGAGAGGATTGATGGTGTATACATTATTCTGAAAGAGATTGTTAATAGAATCAACTATTACTCCACTATATTTTGCTCTGCAAATATCAAAAGGAACGATGAAGACTTGATAATTATCAAAATCACCGAGCAAAGAAACAACAAGAGGGACGGAAAGGAGAGATATAAAGGATAGTAGAGGAATATCCCTTTTGAGGGCAAAGCGGAATTGGAAACGCTCCGCAAAGAAAGAGTGCACTTTCAAGCACATCTTCCCAACTAAAAGTCTTGAACTATAAGTTTTTGATGCCGGAAAATCACATATGTGGTAGATTTGAGCATAGGGAAAGCAGCACAGACACGAATTGAGTGTGACAACTAATTGCGGTAACAGGGTTGAATGTTTGAAGCACACTTGCAAAACCCTAGAACCTCCACAAAAGAAGGGTGGCAATTATTGGTAACAATCTCTGATAGAGAAACACACACTAAAAAGCTTGAATTATAGTATAAGGTTAAGAAATAAGGTTAATTGATAGATGGAGGGTGTATGAAACGAGCTGTGGTCAGATCTCGAATGCGGGGTATGATTGGTCGCATGAAATGTCAAAGCCCCTCAAACACGAAGAGAAACCATTGAAACGAACAGCACTTGACTCTGGTCAAGGATCTTATTCAATACTTGTATGCTGCTTGAAGAAGGGCCATCAAGAGGTATCTGAAGAGCAGATCATATCGAAATGATCAGGAGCCACCATCAGTTTATGTAGAATTTTTCGAGTACGAGGAGTTAGAGTTTAATCCATCCTAGCCGACTTCCAAAGATGCACTTGTTGCGAGCTCATTTTGAAAAACAGTGAAATGACCGAGGAATGAAGCTGACACCAAGATGCGTTTGTGATATTGGGCTGAGCACTTGTCTCATTACAAAAGACTGAGGCATACCAAGAACATCGAGTCTTGGAATCCGCATGTTTGCGAATTATTTAGGTCAAGTGAATGTGGCAATTTAGAGACGGCAAGTAACCTATAAATAAGATTTAAAATTAAGAAGAGACTTGGTAGGATGATTCATAACATTATTGGTATTCGCCTAACAAGCCAAACAGTATTATGTGCTCTATAGTGTACTTCGGGTTGATCTTCAGTTCATTCCAGAACTTACTGAAAATGATGTTGGTGATTTGTATGAGCCCTAGGATTTTCATCCCTGAGGAATACAGCCATACCATCAATTTCCCATCGTCCTGGGAGATTCTTTCATCAAAATCTCAAGACCATTAACCAGTGAGTTCCTTGATGAAAGCTCCTGGGGTA
Organism: Botryotinia narcissicola; assembly: GCA_004786225.1. Lineage (NCBI taxonomy): Eukaryota > Fungi > Ascomycota > Leotiomycetes > Helotiales > Sclerotiniaceae > Botryotinia > Botryotinia narcissicola. Next base: position 26,921 of record PQXJ01000384.1, on the reverse strand, counting down.
GGAAAGAGAACATTTCTCTTCTTCTTGTACTTATCTCCTAAATCAACACGGTATTGCTTTTCCTTCTTGACGGCCCATTGCTGCATCTGTGCTGTCCCAACAATAGCGAAAATGACCGTACTCAAACTCTTAGTCACTAAGATCATACCAATCCACGCGAGCGTCTCGAAAAAATAGTTAGGACATGTTACTATGGAAAAACCGTAACCCTGGGGAATTCCACGTTCAGTCCCTCCCGGCGAGCGAAGGTTGGAGAGAGTAAGATGAGTTTTGAGATTAGAAAGCTCGCCAAAGAGGTATAGAGCCACGCCAGCCATATTCAAGAAGTCGATTGTCGAGGATGAGAGGGCAGTGTACGATGAGGGGGCATATATAAAGTAGGCGATGTAGAGACCGCTAAGAAGCCAGTAATGAGCGCAATTCTTGAAGATGTTTCTAGCTGGCATTGTAGACAGGGAGAAACGGTGAACGAAGACGGTCTCATATTCGCGTTTAAGAAAATGAAGAACTATGAGTGACATAGAGAGCAGCTGAGATCTCGAGAGGGGGGCAATGGAGGTGGTAGGATGAGAGTATATATAAGGGCGGAGGAGGGGAAATCCAAGTTGGATTAAGATAGGACCGAGTTATTCGATTATGTAGACGGTACGCCAGCCTAATTGAGGACCTATAATAGATTGTAATGTAAGTTTTGATGCTTAGAATCGAGTGATGAGTTGCAAAGTATATACCCAGGTCCTTGATCAAGATTTCCTTTCCAATGATCACTTCTTTATGTTGAGAAATGAAAGCTTTCCGATCTTTCAAAATCTTCTTCTGTTCCGGATCGAAAATACCAAATCTATTGGGGTCCCAACCGCCGGCTTGCTTAGCCAATCTATCTTTGACATCTTGAACCGTGGTCGTTTCGTCGATATCAATCGAGGTGGGGAGACGTTTGATGGGGTTTTTGGGAGCTTTGAAGATTAGCTTCGAGAATGTTCAATGGCATCAGATTGAGCAACTTACAGCGATTTGTAACCTTCAGTGTGACTGCCATCTTGGAAGAATTGACAATGTATGATCTGAAGGGATTGATCAAGATTGTTGAAGATTTAAGAAGACAGCGCTGAGCTCGGGGGAAGTAATAAGTGAACGGGGTGAACTTGCTTGTTGGCTGGTGATCTTCAAAATTATTTGACTTTTGACTATTGACCAGGCCAATTGGGCCAGGCACGGAATATCCGCCACCAATTCACCGATCATGATGATGATCATCGTAGGGAAATCCAACGCACCCTGCCAACTGTACGGTCTAGGCCCAATCAAAAGGGTACTTTGGCAGTACTCAGTACTCATCTGTTCGAGATACTTTGAAGTCTAATTAAACTCATCGAAGCAAAATTAGAGACCAACTCCCTAGTACCTCTCTATAGATCTACCTAGAATGAATCTAGAAAGGTATAGACATCAAAATCAAGCTATGGGAAAGCGGTGAATGTAGATCGTTCATCACGTGCTATGATAGACTCAAAGTTTGGCTTAGTATGTTTCATTGCAGTCTCTCTCCAGCTCTCTCCTCCTTCTTGTTGACTCTCACTTGTTCTCATTGTAAATATAAATCTCCATTTCAATTCGTTTTCCCCTCATATAACCCTTCCACTTCAATTGGATGGGCATATCATATCGAGTGGTGCAATTGGTTGATAAATCATGAGCTCTATCAAATACAACTTTACCTTGCATTGCAGCCCTCCACAATCCTTGCTCTGCAAGCCATCTTCTCCTCACTGCTCTGCGAGAAGACAAATTCTGATATTTTGAGCTTCAAAAGCCCCTGAAAAGAGGAGATTGAGGGGTTGAGCTGCTGCGCAGTAGCCAATGCTTTTTCACCCACGAAGTACTCAAGTGGGACTTCTTCACGTCCCTAGAGCTTCATTTTCAGCAGCATCAAAATTACACCAACGCACACATCCTGCAAAGTAAAGCAAACAGTGTATTCGTTGTAGGGTTCTATGCCGTTGGCGAAATCCTCTTACTTCCCCAGATATCGGCTTGCGGGGTCGGGTACAATGTTGTGCTCTTAATAAACCAATCAAATGTTGGAGTAAGTTTGAAACATTTTAATTTCGTCTACCTTGTGTCGTTGACTTCCGTGTATGAGTCAAGCAAAGCACAAACCTGAAAGATCATTCGATTTGAGATTCGAATCGAGCTTTCGGAGAATGTTGTAAAGCCTTTTGTTTGACCACAAATCTCGATTTAGAGATTCAATAATAATATCACGTCCATACATTGAACATTTCGGATAATATCGAGTAGCGTGGCGACTTAATGATACATCAAGTGCAAGCCTTTCCTATCAAGTGGCGCGCCGTGTCCAAATCTGCGACTTTGCATACATTCAGGTCTCACCTCAATATGAAGACTGTCAACGCATTGTCCAATGAATTACTCATATTTCAGCCACTGAGAAGCTCTGATGTAACCCTTCAATTTGATATTCACAGGTTTTAATTGGGTTGCAATGAAGGGGATATCAATTCCACTTTCTCTTCAAGACTGCTACAACACTGCAGGAGCTATCAAATCGAGGGGAGAGCTTCCCTTTTCCCTCCCTCAATTGCTTACCAGGTAGCTCAGCTTCCAACCTCTTTCTTTTAGTCCCTCTTACATCACTTCCCCTCTTACTTTTCTTCTCAAACAAAGCTATCTATAACCCGTCCCTCTTCTCTCGCTCAAGAGTACAAATCATATAGATACTCTGGTGGCACTTTGATTCAACTCATACATCCAGCTCATACGACGCTCTCTCCTCTTCTACCGCAACTGATAATCGACTGTTCCTAGGTAAGCCAAAAGCAACATGATGCACTTTAGCTTCTTACTATATTGTTGTCTACATTCGTCGTATCTTGAGACGAAACTAACGCTCCAGTAAAGGCTAATCGCAATGATGAGACGCCTTTCGAGTGTCTTCAAAAGTAAAGACAAGGAAAATAATAAATCTTCACCTACGTCTGCCGAAAATGGAGCAACCTCATCAGGCGGCCCAGCGCGTCGTTTGACTTTAGGTGTGACTAAAAAGTCTACCAGTGGCACTGCAAGCTCCAATCCTCAGGTATTTGAAGGTCCCGATCATAGTTTAAAACGCGCTGGTATCGTAGGAACTCTCGAGTCACTCGGAAAAGTTATCAGTACGGCCAATCGTCCTTTGAATACCGAAACGGGAGATGGCTCATACGATACAAAACAAGAGCAGTCGGGTTTATGGGAGGATCTCAAAGCATTGCGAATTAAGGATCTGGAGACATTGCAGATGACTATAAAGCAAGAACTAGGATCCTCAAATCTGGCCGATGATAAGACTATGTTTATGGAGAAGCTTATTCAGGTAAGTCTGACCCTTGACTTTCGACATGCAAAAACTAAAGCCAAACAGTTGGTTGCAAACCTTCCTGGAACTTCCAAGACTCGAGTTAAGCTTACGGAAGTACTTGTTGATGAGCTGTGGGGATCCTTGGAACATCCACCAGCTTCAATGCTTGGTGACAAGTATAATTATCGACAAGCTGATGGCTCGTGAGCATTCCACCAGAATCATCCGGGATATTTCTCCAACTAATCCTTATCCAAAGATATAATAACATCAAGTTTCCCGATATCGGAAAAGCAGGCACAGCATACGCTCGAAGTGTTACTCCAAAAATCGTTCAACCAAACCCAAAGCCAGATCCAGGGCTCATATTCGACACAATTATGAGCCGAGAAAATGGTGGATTCAAGCCCCACCCGAACAATGTTTCCAGTATGCTTTACTATATCGCAAGCATTATCATTCATGACTGCTTCCGCACCTCACACGAAGATTTCAATATTTCAATGACCTCCTCTTATTTAGATCTTTCTCCCCTGTACGGGAGTAATCAGGATGAACAAAATAACATGCGAACACTAAAGAATGGAGAGTTGAAACCGGATTGTTTCGCAGAGAAGAGATTATTAGGTTTTCCTCCTGGAGTTGGGTGCATTCTTATTGTAGGTTGCTTATATGAATCTTAGACCGGTATCTAAAGTATGATAGATGTTTAATCGTTTCCACAACCATGTAGTGAAACAATTGGCAACAATAAACGAGAATGGACGCTTTACACCCCCCAAGGACAATCTACCAGATGACAAGAAGCAAGCAGCCTGGAAAAAGTACGACAATGATCTATTTCAAACCGGACGGCTTATTACCTGCGGTCTCTACATTAACATTATTCTACTCGATTATCTCCGCACAATTGTCGGTCTGAATCGGGTCAATTCTACCTGGTAAGAGTCGTTTTAATTGAGGCAAGAAATGTGTATAGCTAAAATTCAGTAGGATTCTTGATCCTCGGATCGAAATGGAAAGAAATAGCAAGCCCGGAACTGCCGCTGGAGTCGGGAATCAATGTGCCGCCGAATTTAATCTGTAAGCCTTTCAATTAATTGCCTTCTCATAATTAAAGCTAATTATATATAGCGTGTATCGATGGCATTCCTGTATCAGTCAACGTGATGAGAAATGGTCGGAAGAATTGTATATGAAGATTTTCGGAAAGAGCTACAAGGAAGTTACTATGCAGGAGCTTCTCATTGGTTTGGGTAAGCTCGAAGTAATGACACCAGAAGATCCCCTGCAACGAGACTTCGCTGGCATGAAGAGAGGCATTGACGGAAAACTCAATGACGATGATCTTGTCAAAGAATTGACCGCAAGTATTGAAGACTTGGCTGGGTCATCAGGAGCAAATAATGTCCCTGCAGTCCTTCGTGCTGTCGAATTCCTTGGGATGGAACAAGCTCGTGCATGGAAGTGTGCAACTCTAAATGAATTCCGCAAACACTTCGGCCTCATACCACATGAAAAATTCTCAGATATCAATTCAGATCCAGCCGTCTACGAGAAATTGAAGGTTCTATTCGATGAGCCCGATTTGGTCGAACTTTATGCTGGATTAGTTTGTGAAGATGCCAAGGCGCCAATGGATCCGGGTGTTGGCATTGGACCGACCTATACAATCAGTCGTAGCATTCTTTCTGATGCAGTGACATTGGTTCGTGGTGACAGATTTTACACCACTGACTATCATCCAGCAAACCTTACGAATTGGGGCGTTACTGAAGTCAACTATGATTTGAACGTCAATCAAGGTTGCGTTTTCTACAAGTTGTTCATCCGAGCTTTTCCAAATCATTTCTCTTATAACAGCGTATATGCTCACTATCCTCTTACGATACCGTCTGAAAATAAAAAGATTATGGGAAAACTTGGTCGTTCAGATGACTACAGTTGGGACAAACCGGTCAAGGTTCCAGAACGAAAGAATATCGTCACCTATGATGGAGTCAAGAGTGTTCTCACCAACGCGGAAGTATTTGGAGTTGATAATTGGCGCAGAGGTTTTTCTTACCTCATGGGAAAACCAGGTATGTAAACTTGTTGCGAAACTGTACACTCAATATTGATGTAAGTTTAGGTGCCAATTTCATGTTATCTGGCGATGGCGACTTCTTTGCCGAACGCCGCAATCAAATGAGGGAATGTCTTTACCAAGAGAAATGGCACGGGAGTGTCAAGAACTATTACGAAAGTATTGTTCCAAAGCTTCTTAAGAGATGGTCCTACAATATCGGTGGTACGACCAGCCAGGTTGATGTCATTCGCGATATTGATAATTCCGGTGAGGATTTTGTCGGTTTGCCCCTTTTTGTTTTTGACTAATACTGCCTAGCTCATGTTCATTTTGCCACCAACATTTTTCACCTACCACTCAAGAGCGAAGATAATCCCAAAGGTGTATATACCGAGCATGAATTGTACATGGTGTTGGCTGTTATCTTCATCGTAATCTTCTTTGGTGACGTCGACCCAGCCAAAACCTTTGCACTACGTGCTGCTGGTCTTCCAGTCACACAAGATCTTGGTCAACTAGTCGAGCAAAATGTGGACTTTATTTCGAAGACTAGTCTTGTTTCAGGTATCGTTGATACTTTCATGGAAGAAAATAACGCACTTAAAGATTATGGTGTGCACATGGTACGCCATTTGTTGAAGGCTGGATTGGGCGTTCATGAGACTGTGTCAGTGTATCCTTCAATCCTTCACTATGTTTACTAATGTTTTTAGGTGGTCACAAATTTTGCCCACAGCAGGAGCAATGGTAGCAAATCAAGCACAAGTTTTTGGTCAAGTCCTTGACTTTTATCTTGGTGATGGCAGAGAACATCTTCCAGAGTTTAATCGTCTTGCAAAGCTCAACACAGCAGAGGCAGACGATATCCTTTTGCATTACTTGTTAGAAGGAATTAGTAAGCTATGTCTGTCTAATCTGTTTATGCCCCGTGTTAACAACAGACAGGAATGTACGGTACATTCGGTGCTTACCGCACATGTCATCAAAACATTACTGTCAACGATGGATCTCGCAAAGTCGATTGCAAGCCTGGCGATTCAGTCTTCGTCAGTTTCGTATGTCTCTTCCTCTGTGATCTCATGAAGATAAACTAACAAACCCTCAGGTTTCACTAGCTCAGGACCCTAAAATCTACCCCGACCCAAAGAAGGTTCGTCTAGATCGTCCAGTCGATTCTTACCTCGTCTATGGCGTCGGTTCGCACGCTTGTCTCGGCGCCGAAGCTTCACGTGTAGCTCTTACAGCGATGCTCAAATGTATTGGCCGACTTGACAATCTGAGACGAGCATCTGGCCCTCAGGGAGAAATGAAGAAGATCCCAAGAGAGGGTGGATTCTATGTTTATATGGATAAGATGATGGGATCCGAATTCCCCTTTCCGACTACAATGAAGATCTGTTGGGATGGAGGGTTGAATGAACCGGCACCGGTGGGGGATAAGGGAAAAGGAAAGAAGAATGGCGCATGACCGGCCGGGGCTAATGCTGCTGATTCGGAAGATTGAAATTGTTGGTAATGATTTGTATGGAAAAGAATGAGGGTTGTATTGAATTTGAATGGGTGAAGAGGCACCTGAACATGGATCTCCGGGGAATAATTTACTTGCAATTTCTTTCGCTTATTGGTCTAATGCGTTGGATTTGAATTTTGATTTGCGATAATTTGAAGGTTGAGGTGGCGAGGTGGCAAGGTTCCGCTTTATATTTTCCTTGTGTGTTGTTTGATACCTTGCTATTTGGTGTTAATCCATTGAAATTGGGTGGAAGTAGCTAACTTGAGGGATTTTTGCTAACAATAATATCTTGCACTTTGGCTTCAAGGGACTTCTCCGTTTGCTGATTGGTGAAAATTGAATGTTTAATGTCTCGTGCGTAGGTTCGGTATTTGGAACCTGGGAGGATATGAGAAGGGTTTGAAAGATTTAATCTGATTGAGTCTATATGCACGTAATACAAGGACGAAGTGCATACCTCTGGTTTATCATCAGGACTTTTACTTCGATATAGACCCAACTGTCAGAGTAGTACAGATAGTTGCGTGTCTTTTTAGAGGGAAAGTTATGTTGCCTATAGGAGATTTATTATATCGTCTATACTAATACGCTAGTATCATAGTGACGGGCTAGTATACAACCTAGTGCTGTTTTTAGCAATGAAACAATTCCTTGTACAAATCATAAGTCGTTTGATATCGTCTCTATGTCTAGATTGTGTGAATCGTGTGCATTTATCTTGTTGGTTCGGATGATAGATGGGATGTATTTTTCAGGCTTTGCGACAATTAGACTGACAGTAGGGATGTATATGGTTTAGTCTTTCTGCTTTTGTGTCGTACAGAGAATTTAGTTTCACTTCGTTTGATGATATGTGTGGTAGCGACAAATATTCCGTCACTTTATTGTGTAGGTATTTCATCATGATATACGGGGGTAATATAGCATTGAGATCCAATACTAGAGCTATAGAGAGTGAAAGCTGGTTTTGGTGAGATGGTAACAGTCAGGTTGTTATAGAGATTGAGTCACGAAGTGGAACTTTCGTGAGAGATTGAAATGCGATGGTATTCAGCCGTATATTTTATAACCATGTTCAAGACAAATGAAATATAACCTCGTCATCGTCATCAAGCTATTGTCGTGCCTCATTGCCTCGTTGTCTTATTGTTTCATAAGTGATCAACCCTTTCGCAGCGAAACACCCCACAGCACCAATTCACATCAGCTGTCCAAGAGACTTGAAAGAAGCATATGTCTGAGCAATGCTAACTGCAAGTGATGCCGTTGCCAAGAAAACACTGACGGCACCAAAGATTATAACTCCCCGGAATGTATAATAATTGAAAGAATCCTTGCTGTCCATCCAGAGCTGTCGAAGACCACGCGGTTTTTGCTTGTCCATGTATTCTCGGAGAATCCGGACGCGATGTTCAAGAGGGCCGAAATGGGCGTAGGGTAATTCAGATTCATCTCGGAGGGCGAATGTAATCTTATAGGAAGGGATATCATGATACAAGTCCAAGAAGGAGCATTCTGATGAGGTGATTGTACCAGTAATCTTCCACAGCCGTTCTGTTGGCCATCCATACTTACCAACTATAGATCTATAAAGCTTTCTGTGATCTTGCGAAGCTGAATTTAACAAATCCCACGTTTTGTGAACGCCGTCAAATATGCTGGGCCCATTCGTTTCGGAATCACTTGTGGGATCAAAAGCATTCCAAATAGGTGTATCAATAGATTGGTACCTAGGTGTAGATTTTAGGTACAGTAGGTCTCGAATAGAAGACACCACTCACTGCGAGGATTTTCCTAGATTTATGAACGATTTTGTGAATTCCTCGATGCTTCCAAAAAATGTGACGAATAGCCTCCTAGTTTCGGGATCGAGAAGGAGATGTTCCTCAAGTACATCTTTCCATATCAATCGTAGACCGCCGATTTCTTTCAGTTACTCAAAATTTAGATCGTTAATAAAGAGAGATGTTGGAGAAGGGCTGTCTATTCTGTTGATTGGGAAAGTCTATTGCACCTTGAGAAACCGTATAATGAGCATAAATTCCTGCAGATTCAGCGCAAGAGCTTCTTCGATCTTGATGGACATAAGCCAGAGGCGAAGTCTTCTATTGAGTGAAACAGGATCATCAGACTCTAGCCTTATGTAATCGTTGAATATAGGTACGATATCTGCAAGCAATTTAATGCCTTCATGATCATCCACTTTTCCCCTTGAAAGTACTTCACTATCAAAACAATACGAAAGTACAGACCCAATGGTTAAACCACCACCATGAGTACCACCGTTACACAACATGTGAGCATAGCAAGTTCCTACGAGAATTGAATTCCTCGAAGATTTGATTGCCCGTAAACGTCTTCGAAACCATTCTTTTCGTACCATCACGAACCACTGGCGATGAGCAACACTCCTGGAGTGGCGAGACTCAAACAATTTACTGAAATACTTTTGTCATAATATATCGAAAGATGAATCAGAATTTTCATTTGCATGGAATCTCGAAAATTGAAAAAATTCATGAAAATCGCCGAACTGAAGGTTACTCAATACATTTCTGTCTATTGTAATTTTCAAGGTCGAGTCGGCACTTATTTCTTTAGAATAGAAAGGATTCCTACGAACTCTATCGAAGAATGGGTCAACAAATTTTTTCTGAGTTGCTGTAAAGATTTGCTCGTCCCCGAGTTGGGGAAGAGACTCATTGATAGATTGTTGAAGAAGTTGGCCATCAATTGGTGTTTCAAAAATTCTATCTGATGCAGAGAAGTCTCAAAGTGTTGCGGACCTGGATTTCCTGGTTCATTTTCTAACGCTTCGTATTCTGTATTGGATCCAGCAGCCTTCGTTCTTTGTCGGTTCTCTCGTAAGATCTGAATACCTTGTTTCAACCACTCTTCCAATTTTGCAGCGGGAAGCATGATCAAATCTTCATCTTTGTCCTCCAAAGTAGCTTCAACAATGTGTGCGGGTACCGATGATTCTGGATGTTTACCTGTCGGATCTGGGTCACCAGGCGGCAAACTGAATTGAGTTTTATGTTCGTTTGAGAGAATGAGTCAGTATTTGTATCAAAAAAGGAATACAGTTTTGCTTTCTGTACCCGAGGAGGACTCTTCTTTGATGCTTGCGTTCTGCACACTTGGCTGAGACAGATGGCTTCTTGTCTCGACATTTGTCAACTCGATATCAACCATTTTGAAAAATAGTCTAAGATGAATAGCTTAGAGTGAAGGATAGATTTAATTTCATACTTTGTAGTTGGGATTCGAGAAGCAAGGTGGTGGGTGTCAGGACAAGGCTCAAGGCTTCCCATTTTTTCAGCTGGCTGTAACACTACTTATTATTCATTTTTTTCGGCCAATGATATACCATACACAATCTAGATCCTATAAATTCAACATCGCCGCACGGCTCCCTTCTTCATAGGACGGAAAGATAAGTAATTGATCCACGATCTTTGTTCCCCAAACTTCTCAATATGGCGATTCCTTCAAACAGGAGGTGATGTAGCTTTCCATGCAGCGAAAAAAACTTGCTAGAAATGAGTACCTCACTCAATTCTTTCAATTTAAAATAAATTATAAAATAAGCACAAATAATCCCAAGAACCTTGGCAGGGCTAGACGGAAGTGTGATTTTTTGTAGACTTTAGATTCCATAATACCGTGTCTTCTATCAACATTGAAAATGAACGTCCAACTTGAGTATCTTCCAACAGTACTCAGGTCTGGCCAATTATTTCGCTTATGGATATTAGTCAAGGTGATCGAACAAAATGATCGAAGATATCATATTTCAAATAATTCATCAGAACTCTCCCAACACCCTGCTCATCCCAGCACACCGTCTATCTCTCCCGACTTCGGGATTTTGATATTAAAGAGAATCCGATAGCTTTACTATGTTCATTTACCAATGAAAACACGATATTGATACTCGCTTGAGTGCTACACACCAAATCTCTAGGTACAACATATACACTTCCCCCCTCCCACCTTCCATTCTGTCTACAAAGCTCCTCTCAATTCTCTCCTTTCCCTCCTCATCGTCTTCTCAACCCCCAATCCCCCATTCCCAATCATCATCCAAACATCCAAAGCCATCCCCAACCTTCTCAAAAAGCACACCCAACAGAAACAGAAGAAAGAAAAAAACTCAGAATACATATACGCAAGTACGTATTGATGTATGTACTCTATGATTATTAAGTAACTAATGTAAGTTATGTAGGTATGTAATGTATGGTATCTCAACTATAGGCATTTTTTCCAGGTATATCGAGGACCTGAGTATTTTGGGTATTCAACTTCGACTTCTCTCGGGTATTTTCATCTCCTATCCCCACTTTATCTTCTCCCCTTTCCTTTCCCCACCCTACACTCCTTTTCGAAAGATAACCCTTCGCACGCGCCAAGAACTAAAAATTGTACAAAAGAACAAAAGACATGATCACCCACCACTAACCATTCTTCCAGATCCACGCTCCAGCTCCGCGCTTAAAACAAATGTGACAAAAGAGAAGCCAGATAGCGTATAATATGTGCAAGAAAACTGTGTCCGTCAAGGGGTGCGAGAGCCTCCATCCATCCATCCATCCATATCAATCCATCTATCCCTCGTAACAAAAAAGAGATCCACCTATAACATAACATAATTGTTGTATCATGTTAAGTTTGTTGTAGATCGTACCCAGGAAATCTTCAATTACTTTCTTTCCCTCCCAGTATCATGACGTCTCTTTGTCTCTGTCGACATCTCAACTTTATTCCTCTGTTAAATCTCCACTCAACCCACTTCCCACCGTACTTGCTTTTTTCCCCAACCTCAACACACTAAACCTCTTCCTCACACTTCCACCAAATCTACTACCATTACTTCCCATTCCAATACCCATTCCCATTCCCAGCCCCCCTATACCTTGGCTACTACCTGTTCCCGTAGTGCCTGGTCTGCGTTGAGAACTACTGCTTCTCCTTCCATTAGCTACATTACTTGTAGTATAGTTTCCTTGAGGAGGCTGAACCGAAAGATCGCTCTGCGTTACCCATTCCTTAGAATCTTCCATACCATGCGACAAATCATTCTCTTCAGAAATGGCAAAATCATCTACAGCTTCTTTTCGGCCACGGTCCTTATGCGTTATGGAAATACCGTTCATACTTAATCCATTCCCCCTAAAGAAGCTCTTGCGATTTTCTTTCTTCGGAGGGCGATTTTCTCGATCGTCGCTTCCATTTCGATTGAGAAGGAATGAACTGAGACGTTTAGAAGCGCCAGTTGCGCGGGTGTGATCGGGACTATCGAGAATGCTGGTATCGATAGTACCGTGTGTGAAAGATTGGGAATGGGGAAGTGCCAGATGTCCCTGTGAGTTATTCATGAGATCTCCCTTGGATGATGAAGGCGAAAGTGTCCAGCCTGGAACGAGGCCTGGGGAAGTATTTGAGAGAAGTGGTTGGGGGATTTGTAGAGAGGCGAGCTCGGACGCAAATGTTTGTTCAAAATCTGTATGACATGTAAGCAAATGAAGACCATAAAGGAAAGATGGGGATTTACAGTGCTGCAAATCATCCTGACTGTGAAGATTAGGCGATTTTGCAAACATAGCCAGGCATCTTTTGATCATAATAGCATGATCTATCAGCGCAATTTTGAGGGCATTTTCTATCGGTCCTAGCTCTACCGTTTCCCCTTCTTCGTCCTCACTCTGTGTAGAATGAGGCAGCAATTCTCTATATCTCGCGATACTGGACTCAGAATTAGGATCCACCGATATACTTATTGCTTCAATTAACAGTGGTGCAATATCATCTTCGCCCTCTGCAATCCTCTTTTCCACGGCAGTCATCTCTTGGGTTTTGCGAATGATTCGTTCAAGACCTGTTTGATGAGCATCAAGCTTATATCTATCCACGGAAACAATCTCGCTGCGGCGAAGAATTGTTGGAAATGTATCTACAGTAGCATAGATTATCTTTTCAGCTGAATGTTCACTGATTGGGCCTGAAGTAGTGCGGCGAGATGTGGTGGAGAAATAACGAGGATTTGCGGAGAGTAGATAGTCTCGAATGACTTGAGGGACTTTAGAACGTTGGAAGACGTGATGAGCAAGATCTCGATGCGGGCTCAAGGAGGATATTTGCAAGAATTGACCTTCTACATCGTCCACATCACCAGCAGTGACAATCTGAGCCGAAGGATGTTGCTCTTGCATGCGATCTGTGAATACCGAAGTTCGCTCATTAGGAGATCCCTCATACACAAATTCCTTGTCGCGCAAGCTCTGAGGGAAACCCATTCCTCGGTAAATAACACGGAAGTACTTGGGAACGATTTTGTCGGCCTTGGAAATTGATTCATAAATTGTGGCAATTGCTCGTTGTGTTCTAGCCAACTTAGAGAAATCGAAAACATTCTCTTCGTATTGATATTGCAGTTCTTTGTAGGCGGACAGGGCACTACTCCATGCCTCACCCTCTTCAAAGTTTTTGATCATGTCGAAATAAATTCTTTCTTTTCGATCAAAGTGAGATTGGGCAGGGAAATCTGGTTCGTCCAAGGGAGGCAGTATTTTGGAAGGATCCCATTGGTATAAGTCAGCATGAAGACGCAATGCAATTCCGGCTTCAGTGTGGTTTCTAGCATTTGTCTGCAACTCTGCAAGTTGGTGGACGTATCGAATGAAGATATCCTCCTTCTGCATATCTCGAAGAAATTCCATTAATCGTAGGCGATGAATCATATGAGAAGCTTCACCGGTGACGTCCGTACTATTGACCGCAACGAGAAGATCCAGGAACTCATCAGTGGTACCAATGAGGTCTTTTATAGCATTGTAAAGCGGATCATCTGGATTTCGAGACAAGTTATCAAATAAGGTGAATAGCTCATTGATGAACAATTTCTGTAGAATGCTTTCTGTCAAGGGCTTCGATTTGAAGAGCTGATCTAGGCACTCGATAATTGCAGTTTGGATAGCACTTAAATCTTCACTCAAAGTCCATTCGCTGACGATCATGGTCTGTAGAACTTCCACTGCGACGCGCCTAAGACCTTCGTGCACACTAAGACACAACTCAAGGATTGGTCCGACAAGTGTAGGCACATATTGAACTTGGTAACCTCCCATTTTGGCCAAAGCGTATTTCTGTCGCTCTTCAGGGGTAGTATCCCAACCAGTGAACTCCCACGTTCGCCTCAGGAGCTCCGCGCCATTCTCACGCACATCACCAGCAATCTTCCATACTGCTCTTCTTTTCTGCTCCGGGAATGTTTCCAGTGCCAAAGAATCACTACCGACGAGTTTGAGTAAAGTAGTGAAGAATGCCTTCCACAATTCGGTATTATATTCTTCCGCATCGTCAGGGTGAGGTAAGAATCCGTCCAGAAGAATGCCGGCCAAATACTCGAGTGTTTTGAGTGTTGATTTGTGGTGGAAGATGCGAATGCTTAACCAATTTTGTGGAAATGCCTCACATTCTAATATGCTTAGATGAATATTCAAGAGACCTTCAATTAAAGTTGCCATGTCGCCTTGTGCAAGCTCAAGCTGCATACCTGCAGGTAGATTTGAGATGGAAGATAGGACTGCCGAAAGCTCAATAAGTGCTTCATCGAATTCCGCTTTCTCGGCGATAACTTTACTGGGAAAAGGATACGCGGTGGGGAATAGCAACGACAAGCGAGTCTGCGACTTTACTTCGCCTGTACGTAGTGTAAGATATGAATCGACTATTTTAGATATGTATACAGGAATTTCAGGGCCCAAATTATTCATTTGTATCGCCAAAATTGAACAACAAAGTCGAACTTGCTCCCTCCATTGTTCGGTGACCTCTGTTGTCTTACCCCAATGTGGTAAGATCCACCTAGCCGTGTTCGCAGCGATAGCCTTCATCTGTTCGGGTTGAGTAAATAGATCCAGTCGAGAATAATTAATGATTAAAACAAGTTTATACAATATGAGTTTTCCCTTTACCAATGCACATGAATCCATGAAGTCAATGGCAATATGCAAAATCTGCTCTCTGCTGAGTAAGCCGGTAAGCTCTGGAAGCCAAGTATGAAAATGTTGCACAGCCAATGTTTGACTTCCTACCAAAATGGGCGCCGTGGTTCTCATCATTCCTTCAAGTGCCTTGAAAATCTGGCGGAGTTGGCGGCCGAACCCTGAACTCGAACGAGTAATCCCGATGTCAGCCTCCTTCACTTTCTGCTGCCCTCTCGCATGAGTGATGAATTTTAAGATATGTCGAACCACCTTGAATGTAGCACGCAGTTTTCTCGAGGTTTCTGGATCAGAAGGGCTGTCAAGCAGGCGGGTGAAAGACCTCACGAGGCAAGGTGATGCGAATGGGTAGTTGAATCGAGTTTCGGCATATTGATCAACCAAAGGGCCGAGATTGAATCGTCGGTCATGTACAATGGAAAGGACTGTAACTAGAGCACTAAAAATGAGGTCTTCGTAATCATCATTTCCAGTGTGTTCGACGAGTATTCCGAAGATCGCATCGAATACATCACTAAGTAACTTCACAATCTCAATCTCCGAGACAAAGACTAGTCGTTGTAAAAGCTGCTGCAAATCTCCTGACGGCTGATCCTTCCACTTGAGTATCCGTAGGAGCACTTTGTCCTGTGAGAACTTTGTACTGCACAGGTATGTTTGAATACGAAGAGTGGCTATCGGTCCAGTGACAGCCTCGTCTTTCCCGCCAGCATTCCATGGCAGGGTGAGATAACCACTTTTACCAGCCGAACTGCCTCGATGTAACATTGTTGTCTCATCGTATTTGTACAGAAGTAAACAATGATGCCCGTCTCGCATGAAGGCCTGCTGATCCCAAAGTGGAATGTGGCATATAGCAAGGGGATGATTTGGTGCATCCGCAATTACCATCACCAGATGGCAATTCGGAACCTCTTGCTGTGGTATAGATAAGCGCAGTGTTTGGTTCCATGCATCGCCTCGTTCGGCTGCTACCGACTCCCAAGAACTTTGTCCCTCTGCATTCGATGATGGGTAAATGGCGCCCTCGAGTCGCTCTCCGCTTGACTTTCTCACTTCCATAGTTACTTGAAGATTTGACCCTTCAAAGGACGAGGATACAGGCATCGCACTGCCAACCGATCGTGATAGAAGAGCTTGTTTGGGAAGAAATGCGTCATCGATAGTGACATATATATCTGATCTTGGCTTTGTTGGCGCTCCTGAAAATCCCATTTTATTTGTCTTCAAGATTCCTGATAGTAAGGTTGGAGTAGACTTGATCAGTCCATCTGCGTCCGGGCTGTTGAATGCCTTCAGATATACCTGTAGACGTTCCGTCCTTCGGGACTTTTCATACTGACCGGATTGTCTTGTCATTAAATCACGAATTATCTCTTCCCATCCATCACTTAGACTTGGCTTCTCATGCCCAGAAGCAGCTGACGGTGCCCATATACTCATGACTTGCTCAGCTTCATCTTGATTTTTCATCAGTGAGCTCAATTTCAGAGCTCCCATACCAACAGTCTTCGAGATAGTTTGAGTTGAAACTCCGGGCTTAGTGTCTCCACTATTGCGTGACGAAGAGCTTTTATTGGCACCATCTCGACTAGAATGCGATTCGGCTCCGGTCTCGGCTTCAGAGAGAGACGTAAGCTTAGTCGCATTGGATGGAGTCCTGGTCTTTCCCCACATCAAACTCCTCCTACCTGCCTTCGATGCAGCGCCAGCAGATGTAGGTTTCTCCCGATCCTTGCTAGAACTGTCCCTTGAGAATGAGTTGCCTCTTGATCCGCTGCGAGAAGGAGGTTTGCCTGCTGAAACTTGTGACGACGATTGCTCCTTCACTACAAGATACAACTCGCCTTCCGTGGAAGGGAGATCTCCGATGTCAGTGGATGCGAGGTCCGTAAAGAGAGTTCTCATTTGTCCCGATTTCCCAACACTTGCAAGAGAAGCACTAGGAGGTACGTCTACAATATTAGTTTCCGAAAGTGCCACACCTGCCAAACCCGGCTTTTTGGTAGCCAAGAAAAAGGATAGAGTTGTAGATTCCGTAGACACTCCAACAAAAGCCTTCACGTCCAACAAGAGATGGTGGAGTACCATTTTCTCGTTCTGGACCGAAAGTTGTGGTTTCTCATCCAACAAACTCATCATAGATTGGAGTCTAGTGACATCCACTGCTGAATCATCACCTGTGAGAACCCTACCGTGGGCAGCAGGATCTCGAACAATAACCTCCCCATTCAGCAATTTGTTCCCCCTCACGAGATCCCATACTGTTTTCTCCCTCAATGATTGAAGCTCGTGTTTTGTGCAGACATTATGCAGAATTTGCCTTTTTGAAAGATTTAGAGTTTTGACCAATGCTGACATCTTATCCAACTTCTGATATTGTCTCGAAAGCAAGAGCTCGTGCAAGTTTGTAGAGTGCCATTCTCTTAAACAGGATGCAATTTCGTCCACTAACGGTTCGGAGGCAGAAGTTGGTGTCTCGTCTCCAATCTTCAGCATAGGTACTGGAGCTGGTGGCTTTGGTGCGCCAGGTTCTCGTTTCGCAACAATTGAAAATCTATTTGTATTTCCGTTCATAAAACCCTTGCTCTTCGGTTTCTTCTTCGCAGGTTGTCCGTTTGCGCCGTTGAGATCTGCGGATCGATTGGGTTGATGAATGTGGGCGCCATTGATAGGACTAGAGCTCTTATTTTCCAAAATGCCATTCGTATATCCGTGCTCGTTGACAATGTCTCCATCCTCCGTAGAACCCTGTCTTTCACCCTCATCATCTCCTAGAACCTCCCGAACTTCTACGCAACTAGTTGGAAATATTCCAGAGAAGACCCTAGCTTCAAGTGTCTGCCCTTTTATACTTGTCAAGCCCGCCAGTAGATTTGGCGGAGCAACTAAATATCCTCGAAACCATTGTGAATCTTTCCCACCTTGTTCAATTATGTATAATTCATCCCCAAGCTCAAGTGGAAGATCTGCGGGCGAGGAAGCAACAAATGGGTATGTTGCGACGGCGAATGCGATGCGTGGAAGAGGTTTCCAGGGTATATTATCAACTGCGCATTGGGAAGAATGTGGAATGCGGTGGACGGCGCGACGAAGCTAATTAGCAAAGGTATGTCGGCGATAGATGGGAGGAAATCTGCTTCATCAGGAGAATTTTCTTCTTCTTTATTTTTTTTGTTTCGCGTTGTTGATATTTCTTAGTAGAATATTGAAGTCTGTACCTTATCGTAGCGGCAGAAGTCAAGGATCAGGAACGAGGAGTCGATAATTTTGGTCTAGTGGTATTGAGGGACTTGAATATGATAGAGTAATAGACTTTAGGATTCAGGTCAAACAGTATCTGAATTTAGTAATTGATCTCGTTGTCAATATCATTAACTTTTTTCTGAAGGTCGGGGTAAGTGTTCTAGGTAAGGTTTGGAAGGGGGTAATCGTTATGGTGCTAGGGACATTTAATGTGCGCTCAGACGAAGATTTATTATTATATTTATTACAATGCAGATAATGCAAGTCGTCGGTGAATTCTGGGAAATTATATCTTGATATCTCATGTCTTATATCTCGAGATACTCGAGGTCATACTTCACTCATCACACTCTTTTGTGTTCAGTGAATTGAGAATTCTTTGAGATCTATTTCTATATAGAGCACAAGGCTGAACGATTTGTATTACGAATTTCGACGAATTTTCTTTTTATTTGTTGTCTCGCTATTGATATTATCGTCGGTGATTCATAATTGTTCCATATAAATAAATCTATTATATGATACATCTATAGAGGGAGAGAGGTATTTATGGAAGCAGGAAGCTTTCTGTTATTACTCTGGACTGGTCTAAGATCTTGGGATACTAAAAGTGCTTCCCCTGAATATCTACTTGAGCATTGTGTCATATGTATCGTTATCCAAGGCTGCTTATTCGATAGTATCTTCTGGTAACAGGTTTGATAGTACCATTGCAGTAAGGTATACTTTCTGTCGTATACACTCGTTCGCCTGTTGCTTGTTGCGTTGGTGGTTGGATATTCCGATTCGTTGGATTGCATTGTGTTTGCTGCCCACCCATTGCTACTCTGATCCATTTTTGTACCTACTACCTGTCTAGGTGTACTCACTGGATGATAAAGTGTACTATCTTCTCAAAGCTATACATCCATAGCCAAGCGTTACAAAGTGATACATATCTAGGTGCTCTTGAATGCCCATTCTTTTCTATTATTCGTTTCTCAGCACTCGACTCGTACATGGAAATTTACAGAAAGGACAATGAGAGAACATTTTTGGCTGTGGCTTTTATTAGATACTCACTTTCGTCACATCGGCACCCTTCCCCCCCCTTGTTCGGGTAACGAACCCAACAACCTAGTAGCTTAGTCGAAAAGCCACTCTCACTAATTCCATGCCGTCCTCTAGCTGCAGGGGAACCACACACAGACTGCAGAAGTAACAGGTTGTCAAGGACGGAGCCCTACTTTCTTAGTACCTGGCCCTCTTTCCTCCACGTGTGTGTAAGACCATAGCTTTGAGGTACAACATATTTTGGAACTGTACAAGAGATTAAGGGACGTTTACGACTGTTTCGAGGAACTTTTGAGTTGGGTGGTTAATTAGTCGTCAGCTTTTGGTTGGAGGATATTATCACATCCACCAGGATAAAACTTTGTGGAGGCTAATCATATTGATCAATGCCAGGTTGACCTGGTACGAAAATTTGCAGACCGTTCTCGAAGCTATTCTACAGATCGAGTTGGGAATCGGTGTCGATCATGAAAAGGTATTGTTGAGAATATACGAGTGATAGCTAAACAAACAGACAAACACATTCATCTCTTCCTCAAACTAGGCCCTCAACATAGAACGAGACAATGAGGATAGCAACAGAACATCAGGAGGATCTATAGAAGGAGGGTTCCCACGTCCTACCATTTTTGGAATGCTATGATAGTAAATCAGTTAAACATTAAGGAGGGACTTCAGGGAGGCTAATCTTTTGGTTTAACAAGATAACCGTATTGTACCAGGCGAGTACCTCGCTGTGTTATATTTCCTGCAAGATTCTATGTATGGTTTGTCCGCAGGTAAACGGGGACCCCGGAAAACGAAACTCGCGTTAAGATGTTCTTGACCGTTTCAGAGAATCAAAGATCTGTCGGTGTATACCAGCAACTAAACAAAAACAATAGAAGGTTATCATTGACAAGGAGGCAAATTCATGATTGCCATTGCGGTTGAAAATCACAAGCACAGAGTGCGTATCATCGGGATAGGTACGCCCGACTAACCGAGGTTTCACCGTGAACCTCAACTATTTACTCCCTAGCTCTCCGTTCAGAACAAATTGCACGACTCCAGAAGACAGTATCGTTTGTCATATCTTGAATCTTCCATAGATTTCAATAATCACTATCAGCACGCCTGATTTATCGGAGTATCATGGCTTCATCCGAGAAAGATGCTGCTACCAAAGCTCGCATCCTCAAACACATGAACGCAGACCATGCTGGCTCTCTATCTCTCTACTTACAGCACTACTGTCAGCTCTCCAAAAGCGAAGCCTCCAATCCTAACCTTCTCGATATCACCCTCTCTTCTCTCCGAATTTCTTCCAAATCCGGTAAAACCCACACGATTCCCCTTGATCCTCCCATGACTTCCTACGCCGATGCTCGACCTCGATTTGTTGCTATGGATTCCGAGTGCCGTGGTGGTCTCAACATCTCCCCATATACCATTACTCGATACGAACCCCCGAAGATTTTCTTTCATCGATTGATTTTCGGCTTGTGTTTAATGACGGCGGTTGTATTTGCTACGAAATCGCGCATTGTACCTGGTACATTTTTCTACGAAAATGTGTTGTCATGGTTTCCAGGCGGCCCAGAAACTTTCTTGTGGATTTCGGACAAGATTGCTATACCGACCTTTGCGATACATGTGATGGAAGTCATTTGGATGGACAGGAGCAGACTTATGAAGTACAACATCGAGAGGGGAAGTTCTTTGTGGTGGAAATGGATGGCAAGCTGTTTGATTGAGGGGTTTGGAAGTTTTGCCAGGATCGATGCTATGATCAAGCAACAAAAGAAAGAGAAAGAGTCTAAGGGAAATGGTGGGCATTGAGATCTCTGCCAGGCGACATACGGAACAATTCCACGGAAAGGCAAATTCTCTGAGCTGTATGGAGAAATTGCGAAGAGAATGATGACCAACACAATATGGAATCATGGCCAGAATATGATGATAACAGATTGATTATTTTAAACGGAAGTAAGCTAAATACCCTTCAGAATTTCACAATCGGCAATGTATTACTTGCCCTTTTACTCATCGGTTTCTATTATATCTTTGTTTTAAAAGAACGAATATGAACTATAGCTTTCACGGCTTTCACATAAATCTCATTTTCACCCCTTTGCTTTCTTGGTTTCGGGGAGGATCATATCGACATTGACCTTTGATCCATGCGTCAAAGATATGAGCGGTGTTATCTCTGCCTAATGTTATATCAATGTCTGATACCCACCCCCGCAAAAACTTCTATAACCGTGCGAGCAAATCCCCCAAGCATGTAATCATCCTACCAACCAACAGATCCATGTAGGTTACAGATATCTTCATCTCCCGTTATCACGGTCGGTAATAGCCATGATTGCCTAAGTTGTGGTTGAATTAGGATTGAATGCGGCTTTTTCATGGTCGGCGTTAAGCTCAGCCTTCGTTTCGCGCTTCCAACAAATGAGAGATATTCTGGCTTCCTGAGGCTGTTGGAAATACTTAGAATTGACCTTCTTAAATGATATTAGAATCTACGCGTTTGGTGTAGATTCGCTGGTTTGCGATTATTTTCCTACTTTGTGTTTTCAGGTATCTGAAGTCTAGTACTTTCTTTTCAGGCGCTGTTGATATTTGCATTTTTTTCTGTTTGTGAATCTCTTGTCATTCAGACTGCACCTGCTTCATTGTGATTGTTAAATTTCATTCACGTAATTCATTTTTTTTCTCTCTATATTTTCTCCATACTTATCATACCAATCGTACCAATCATCACTCTTATACATGTCTTCGCTTCTTACAACACTCTTCCGTAGATCCCACTCCAACTACCATCCCAACTCCTCTTCGACATCCATATCTACCCCTTCAAGAATGGGTTCATGCCTCTTCCTGTCATCAGGCCCCTCTCCAAAGAACATCACCTTCACATCCACTGCCTTCGGGCGCTCAGCATACGTACAAATTGAAAAACAGGACGAGGTCAAGAGATCGTTACTGGTAAATGAAGAAGACTATTATTCGGATGAAGAAGATGTGGGGTTCATGGATGTTCCACCTAGGAAATATAAGTTGAACAGGGGAACAGTGCAGATGCAAGAACATGAGAAGATGGGGAGGAACGACTCATCACAGGATGATTTTCTCTTGAATAAAACACTCCCTCCTTCCCCAGAAGAAGGAGACGAGCCGCCGTTCGAAGGTATGATCAAGGTGTGGAGTTCGGAGGGAGATGGAAGGTGGATGTGGCCAAGGGGAATGGGGGTTCCGGTGGTGGTTAGTGATGATTACAGGAAGTGGAGAGAACAGAGAGATGAGAGGATTGGGGGGTTGAGATCTTAAGCTAGATTGGGCATTGTGGTTCAGGAGTTGGCAGTGAAAATACAAAAGGGTTTTGGTATATAGGGCGTTGATTGTCCAATTTGGCTTCGGCGTTTAGGTAGGCTAATTTTTCACTCTGGGATTATTCGATATTATATTACATGCAAATTTTGATTGTTTTGGCTGGGTTTCAGAGCGTTTATTTTCATCTCATTCTGCTCACACCAGTTTGCTTTCTATATTATAGGTATGCGGAGGCTTGCATTGTAATGGCTATTGTAAAAAAAACTATGGAATGAAGAGATTATTCCCTTGATGTCTAGGTAATGCTAGCTATTACATATAGGACAGTGGACCTTTCCAACTTTCTTTCTTTCCTTTGCGTGTTTTGCCTTGCTTGTCATACTCTTGAGTTCTGTTCATTCGGAGTGTCTGGCAGTGGAGAATGGTGCCGCAATTTTCCGATTTAGTAATCTCAGATGTAGAAACTATTAAGCTTAGCTATATGATTTCCATTTATAATGAAGTATAAATTGGTAAGAAGTATGCTGCAGCTGTGCTCATCTCACACAAAAGTTGGTGAGAAGCGATAACCGATTTCCCTACTACGTGCACTTCCCTGCTATATGCACGATCTCGATCACCCATTTTGAATAACTTTAAAAATTAATAACAATTCCAATTTATAAGATAAAGAGCTAGCAATTTAATTGATAAATAACAAGACATAATACTATCTAAAAACATGATAAAATCTTTAGATTTTGAATTTCGATGGAATTCGTAGTGCTCGCCCTCTACTAAATCACAATATAACCTTCTCTTTCTTTCCCTTCGAATTATTAGTCTCTATAGTATCAGAGAGCTTTATAGTCTTTGTTGATGTTAGATTTATATTAGAAAAAGCTTTTGGGAACTTTTTATCTCTTTTGATTAAAGATTTTTTTGATTTTAGATTTTTTTTAACCTTTTCTTTTGTATCACATACAATCTGACGATCAACCTCCCTCTGCAATACCCTCTCTTTCGTTTCAATCTCCTTCCATTCCTTCTCAGCTTTCTTTTCAGCTTTTATCTAAAGCTTAGCTTCCTTCTTTTGCTCCTCTTTAAGTGCTTTATCTTCTTGATATACTCTAGTTTTAATAATAGCAGAAGGTAACCATAAAAACACACTATTCCCCTTTTCTTCAATGAGATTTAAATACATTAAACGAGCTCTTTTCCTTTTTTCAAGCTTTAGAGCCTCTTCTAAACCTTTAGATCTATACTTTTATATAAAAGTTTTAGCTCCTAATGTAATTGCAGTCTTGAAATGCTTTAAAGTGATCTTATGGGTGGGAGTGTGATAAAATTCTAATTTCATTCTATATATCTCTTTTGATATATACAATGTAGCAAAAGCATCCCTGTGAGTTTTAAATGATATAGATAGTATAAAAGAAGCTTCCAAAGCAATATAGTCAATCATAAGACTTTTATTCATAGAATATATACCCGTTTTTTCAAAGGATTATAAAATATTATGCCTTATACAAGTGAGCTCCCAAGCCTTTTTAAATATACTCTAAAACATACACTTTATCATACCAACAATCCCTTCGCCAACTTAATAGATAATAAACATCACGACACATCTGCGAGCTTAGATCGTACTAAGCCGCACCTTCCAACTACATAAGCTCTAGTATCAGACACAAGCTACAGTCGCTGCCAATAGTGTAAGCGTTATGGCAACTACCCCTACAAAAACGCTGATTGCGATCGATCCCTAGTTCACTTGCGACTGATTACTACCCTCACCCTTATCATTTAATTATAACAATATAAATTCCTATAGCACAAAAACTTTGAAAACTATTATATCAAGTTTGTAAACAATGAGAGGATCCTTTATTATAATTCAATTTAATACTCTTAATGAGTAAGTACAATTTAAATGCAAGGTCTATAAAATATTCAAAATAATGTTTTATTAATTCAAAGCCAATATTATATTAGATAAAGTATTTTTTAATAAATAAATATATAATATAGCAAT
Organism: Botryotinia narcissicola; assembly: GCA_004786225.1. Taxonomy (NCBI): domain Eukaryota; kingdom Fungi; phylum Ascomycota; class Leotiomycetes; order Helotiales; family Sclerotiniaceae; genus Botryotinia; species Botryotinia narcissicola. The sequence goes on along the minus strand of PQXJ01000384.1, from coordinate 2,342 downwards.
AAATAATATTAATATTAAACTATCTCAAATTATAATTCAACCTATAACTAAAAATAAGAATAATAATAATTCAAACCACACCTACACAAACATTACAAAAACCCCGAAAAACTCGAGTGTGTCTATAAATGCGATTGTATATATATAAGGGCAGACCAATAAATAGAGATTGATCAAACCCCTGAAAACCAGAATAAATACCCATCTACTAATAACAGGAATTACTATACCAACAGTAAATCGCCCAAGCACCTATATATTAATAAAAACAATTGATAATACTATCCCTAATCTGAAAGACACTAATATTACAACTATTACCCCCATAGCTACTAAATGGGCAATACGCACTGCTAGCAGCACTATATGTAATAAATTTCTCAAAGCCAAGAATACTAAAAAGATCAAGAAGATCCTAAACTATAATAATCTTAAACAACCTATAATCTGGTACCGCTATATACTAGAAAGGATCCCAACTTCCCTCTATAATTTAAACAGAAATAAAATACTTATCATTAAGGAGATAATAGCTAAGAAAGTATTAATATAAACAGGCACTCCCCTGATCGACTATCAAATTACCATCTGGACAGCTAACTCCTATAAACAGATCTGGATTATCAGTCTACCATGAGAAATCTCTCCCTTCAGGCTTTTTGATAGCTCCAAACGAGCTTAATATATTAAACCAAAGTAATATATCACTCATTATAACCCAGGATATCAGGGTTTTTATAATCTAATAATATATAAAAGCATTCCAAAATACAACAATTGCGATGTCCTATAAATGAACTACAATGGCTCATTTAGACCTGTGTACAAGGCCAAGATTGAATATATAAACTATACAGGACCATTTTAGGCCGGGTATAATAGCTATCCCGCGATGCTATACTAAATCAATGGAAAAGTTGTACATCTCATGAAATCCAATATCCACAATATCAAGAAATACAGCCAAAAAACTCGTCTGATCATTAAAGTATTAGCCAAAAAGATATCTACTTCAGCCATAATGGTCTCCCAGAGTGTTATAATAAAGATATTCTCTTTAATCTGTGGGGAATGTATTATTACATATGAAAACCTGAGTAGCTCTCAATATACTCCTCAGAACACCTCTTTGGCTAACAGCTCGCCCAAGGATCTCTATCGCTCTAAAAGAAAGTGTTCAAATAAGGACAGCCTAAATGAAAAGATGCTTTTCAATGCTGTGCTATTGCAGTATACTGATATAGACATTGATATCAATTTGAATAAATAGCCATTCCTCTCAATACCACAGCGCCAGCCATTAAACGGCTACAGCCTGATCCATATGAATCAGCTGGGCAAATATACAGAAAAAGATAGGAGCGCATATTGCAATATTGTAAATGGTATATAAATAAAATTTAAAGGTTATATATGTATAGTAACCCTCCACATACCCTAAAACTCGGATCTAGAACCATCCAGGGTACAACCTTTTTATACTAATGGATAGCTGGGATAGCCTGGACGGCCCTGAAAGAGAGAGGGAGAGACTAAGAATGATAATGTATGTGCGCAAAAACAAGTGGTTATACATTTAATAAAAACGCATTCAATTATACCAGAATCTTCTCTAAATAGAAGTAAACAATATATAAATTATTAATATATATCGATAATTGAGTACTAGGGAGATAATGGATTTAGTAGTTTTTATGATTTTCCTTAATCGCATAATAATAGACAGCGATTTCAATGCTAAGTATAATCTATTTGAGCCTGGTATAACTTTGGCTGGCCAATGAGCTCTCCTCGCAAAATGGTCTCTTTTGAGTGGAATGGATTTTATCTAAATCTTAGGAGTTTCTACTCACAAAGCAGGTTATATAATTAATCTAATCTTCTCTAATATCCCTTTTGTTGACACTATTGTTGACAATAATCTGAAAAGCGGCTCTGATTATAAAATACAAATAACTATAATCCTAAATCTTACTTTATTTATTATTAAGTCCTTTAGCTATAAGATTAGCGAAAAAGATCTTTCAATCTTTCAGGGAATTATAAAGAACAAAGTTCCCCATTTTCCAATTTTATCAAATATATTTACCAAATATATTAATAAATTAATAAAAATACTGGATTCTCTATTTGAATTAATGATTTGTTTAATAGAAAAGGAGAAAAATGTTTCTAATCATTCTGCTTTTTGATAGATAGGTGAATGCAAAATGATATATCAAAATTTTAGAATAGTTAGAGCTGAGAACATTAATCAAATGGAATACTGATAATAGGGATTGATGATTATAATTAAAAAAGCAAAATATTAATATTAGTATAGGATTATTAATGGGATAAAT
>PQXJ01000383.1:0-36131 GCA_004786225.1 Botryotinia narcissicola | reverse complement strand
TTCGATATTGATAAAGATAATAATAAATCAAAAAAGTGATTTTTGGTGTAAAAGGGTGGCCCAAAACAGGGGTGGCCCGAAAGTAGGGTGGTCGACTTAATGCTTTAAAGTACTCGGTGTTCTATCGGCTAATTGAAATTATCTGGTCCGCAAGTTCGGAATGTCAATCACCTCCCTGCTAAAATTAATCATTACGTCTCGCCAATTGTGATTGCGAAGGTCTGTTCGCGGCTAAAGAGTATAGCTATCGAAAAAAGCTTGTAAAGTCAAAGATACGATAATGTGGTTTATCATCGAATGAATTATGTTATCGAATGAATCATTTTAGAATATATCAAAATTAGTCTTTTCTTAATAACGTAACTTATAATAAATCAGGTTACATAAGGAATTGGATTATATTCAGCCTATTACTAACTTTAAACCCTAACAACTTTTATTATACGTATTAAATTATTTTTTTAAACCTTTTCAAATTGCAAAAAAATTAGAGAATACTATTATATCCTATAGGTTAGTGATTCCACAGCCTGTTATTAATTCGTTGTAACACCTCTGATCTCCCACTTTCACATTGTCAACCAGGGCTGCACCCCCCTCTAAAGCCGCTTCCCCCCCTCTCCACTGCTGTATGCAAATTGTATTATACAAAAACTGATAATATAGGGCTTTATAGCTAGCTATAAACCTAAACTACCTAGTATAAAATAGATTAAACAATATTGATATTATAAGCAGATGATAAACAGCAGAAATGCACACAGTACCCCTAACCGCTTTTCCCCCGGCCTGCATCTCAACCATAGAAAAACAAAACGCATAGCTATGCCAGCACCTCTACTAGTATAGTCTATCCCTAATACCCCCTGGGAGGTTGTGGCGAGCCCCTGCGGCTTGCCCTCTGGATGTAAATTAAAATAAACAAATAAATAAATAAATATATACTAGCTATATACACGTGATTGTGCATGTGCGCTAGCGCGCACGTGAGTGATCGCAACTGTGATTGGGCGCGATGCGTGACAGATTCTGAATATTGAGATAACAATTTTGAATCTATTTTAGTACCTGTTCACATGATATCATTTATATATTCATCATAATTAACAGAGTGTGTGTTTATCTAAGTAGGTAGGTAGATAGGCAACGTTTAATTCTTCATATCTCTTTCTAAATAGTCTGCCTCCACGGCAGTGGCCCTCGGAGTGTCAGCGGAGCGTCATTTCTTTTTGCAGCATTGATAGATTCTACACATTATGTAGCGTATAATGAATGTTTGACTACAATTCATATGTTGTGAGATATATTAATGTTAAGTACTTTACAAGACATTAGCTAGGATTCAATTATGAAATATCGACATAGATCTGTTCAATAGAGTGTGTTTAACTCGCTCTCGTCCTTCTTTCTTTCCTCCCTCATTGAAGTGATTATCAAATTCTGACATCCTTTGACCAACTTCGCTTCTCTAAAATCATATACCATATGCACAGCGGCATTCACGATTCTAAGAAGTTTTGAGGACAGAAAGCGATGCAATGTGTAGAAACGTTGCAGTGTAATGTCTGTTTTAGAGTTCGCTGACGTGGTACAGACTAAGGGTAGACATTGATTGTGTTGATGCCGCACTCATGATCGAAATCATTGGACTTGACATTTCACGCGAATGATGACAGCTACAGACGAATCTGATAGACTTTCAAGCAGTTGAAAATTGACAACTAGGATCTTAATCCATTCAGGGGTGGGTCGAAGATCTCAATGCTGACTACAGGAATCTCGTATGGACGGATTAATCAAATAGCTTCGCCGTTTTGATTCGAAGTACAGCCGATGCATGGATTTATTGTTACGATCGAGTGCTTACCCTGCTGCGGCTATTCGTGGTGGGGTTGGCCAAGAGTACAAAATACGAAGTACGATAAAGCTTCCCTCGGCTTCCTTTTGTTAGGTTAAGGATCAAGATGCGAGATTAGGTGCTGTGCCACAGAATCTACATTTAGTCTCATTTTGGAGGCAACGGTGAAGTTCACATTGAGTTGAGTCTTCAGGTTATTATTCACTTGGAATGGAATGAACTGACCGAGTTTGGGTGTCAACAAAAGTACTTGTTGGTATTTTCTTCTTGAACCGCAAAGTTCAGCATGAAGCAGCGCCTAATTCAATTCCAATATGGATGATAACCCTGAGTCAGTCCAGATTCGTATTACAAAAGCAACAAGACAGGATGCACAGCTTGTCACATATCCACTTAAATCTCCCAATTTGCTTTTACTTTTAAGCAAATCAAGAAAGCATTGGAGTCTAGACAGCCAATCGATTTTTTCCCCTATCACTTGGCAAGATCCAATCTCCAAAAACACTCGATTAGAACTTGAAAGGTACAGTCCACAAAAACTATATGCAGGTACCAACGATGAGATGAATTAATGAGACCCAACGTTGAAATTTCTGGTTAAATATTACTAGGTCGGCTAAAATAAGTTCATCATATCCGAATGAACCGAACAAACGATCATATAATTCCTTGTCTATCATCAAGGATTGAGATCAGGGGTAGATTTATTCTTGCCGTCATTCAATCGGGTTTTCATTTGAAGTTCAAGACGCTTACCGTTCCTTTCATACGCCACTGTTTCCAATATCCAATCTGAGAGATAAATAGATTAATTGAAAAACCTTCTAGACAATTTAATGGAGTATGCCTATATGTTTATAAGGAATGTTCCCTCTCCGTCATGAACACTTCTTCTCTTCTTCCTTCAAGCACCTTTGCTCCTCACGTTCACTGTTGAATATCACTCTCTTTTCGAAAGCCTTTCGCATCTTTCATACACAACTCCAAGTCGAGTTTATTCACTCTTTTCAAGTACATATCTAAGTTTCCGGTCCGAGACCAAATTCAACTAAGAATTCTTCTATCTGCCCTTTCAATCATACAACCAAATTCAAAATGCAGCTCCCAATCAAGACTCTCATCGCTCTCCTCCCCTTCTTCCTTCAAGTTAGTGCTCAAGCTTCTGGTTCCGGTACCACCATTCGTTACTGGGATTGCTGCAAGCCATCTTGCGCTTGGTCTGGCAAAGCTGCTCTCGCATCTGGCTCTGGACCAGTCGGAACCTGCGATGTTAAGGACTCACCTCTTTCAGACCCTACCGCAAATGCTGTTTCTGGATGCAACAGTGGAACCGCTTACATGTGCTCAGACCAATCTCCTTACGCAGTTAGCGATGATTTGGCATATGGTTACGCTGCCGTTAACATCGCTGGTGGAAGCGAGGCTTCATGGTGTTGTGCTTGTTATGAATTGACTTTCATCAGCACTGCTCTTGCTGGCAAGAAGATGATTGTTCAAGCTACGTACGTTAAATAATCTTTCCGCTCATATCACTTCCTATTCCCTTGAATGCGTCTTCTGACATTACTTTCAATGTAGTAACACCGGTGGTGATCTTGGCTCAAACCAATTTGATTTGGCTATCCCAGGTGGAGGTGTTGGAATCTTCAATGGTTGTACAACAGAATTCGGTGCTCCCTCCTCAGGATGGGGTGCACAGTATGGTGGTGTCTCCGCCGCTTCTTCCTGCTCAACCTTCCCAGCTGCCCTTCAACCAGGTTGCAATTTCAGATTCAACTGGTTCGATGGTGCCGATAACCCAACTGTCGATTTCAAACAAGTCGAATGTCCAGCAGCATTGACCAAGAGCACCGGATGCAAGAGAGCTGATGACTCAAGCATGCCAGCTCCAGATGCTTCGGGAAGTGGATCCGCCTCCCCAGAAGAGCTTGTAGTAACACCTGCCAAGATCTCTTCTGTTGCCCCAACTTCAGTTAGCTCTTCATCTGTTGTCGTAGTACCAAGCTCCGCAAAATCCAGCCCAGCCGCTGTTGTCCCAACCTCCGCATCTTCTTCCAAGGCTTCCTCTGCACCAGCAGTTACTTCCCACTCTTCCGCCACTAAATCCGCAAAGACCAGTGTCGCCGCTCCTCACTCCACCGCTGCTTCGACTGACGATGATGAGACTTGCGATGCCGAGTAAATCACGAAGACCGAGAGTTTCGACATAGAATGGAGTTATATGAACCGTAGTGGTGGAGGAAGAGGTAGAGATAGACAATACGAATCAGATGGCTGGGTCGAGAGCCTGGCTAAAGATGATAAAAGATACCCTCTTGTAATTATTTTCTCAATCGCGAAATTCAAATATAAATTGAACCAAATATTTTATTACAACATTGTTCTACTTCTATTGCTTGTGAGGTATCGTACATCGTGAAATACATCACAGGGAAAAAAGTCATACCACTCAGATTGCCAACTCATTTTCATGATTGCAACTTTCCTCCACTATACCTAACCCACTGGTACACCAATGTGAAATTCTAGCATCATCCCATCTCCTTAAAGCTCATTTCTTATCTTCGTACCAATCATTCATTCATATTCACCACATTGTCAAAATAACATTGTAAATAAAGTTCGTTCATCAATCATACCCAGGTCAATTGATCCATAACACTTTATTTTATGGAGATGTTATTTCATGGATTAGGACCTTCATTTGGATTGTTTGGGAATTGTCTGTGAGAACCTTGTCGTCGTTCATCGATACGATATCTGAGATATTTTTTTTACCTTGTTGGCTTCGGAGCTGTTATACACATGTGATTCCTTTAAATAATCAGTGTCATGGAATGGGGTAGGTTTCGTGCACTTCGAAGCAATTTGTCTCACGCATGGTTGCAGATATGTCGCAAGATCCTAAAACCAATGATTAATGTATTAATTCTCCAATAACCGCACGCTAAATACCATACATGACAGATTTTTAACGCCAATTTTCCACAGAAAGCCAGGAGCTTTTCCATCGAGCGTCCATCAGCCCCTTTAGCCCACTTTACCAACCCCACGTTCTATCCACCAACTTGAATGGTTTCCAAACGATCCTTGAAGGATCAATCACTCTCTTCGGCTTTAACTTCTGCTTTTCCCTCATCGCCTCATGTCTCTTGATCAATGCAGTCGGCAAAACCATCTTGTGTTCCCCCTTATGATAAACCTGCATCTTCAGCGCCTGTAACGTATGTTCTACATCATCACTCGTCATATTGAGCTTTTGCGATAAACCTTCTATACTAATCCTCTCGTCCTTTTCATTGTGGATCAAAAGCTCTTCAACGATTCGTTCGGTCCAATATTGCCGATATGAGAGGAGACCAAGATCAGATAGGGGTTTCTCGGGCGAGCCGAGCTTTCCTTCGATTTTTGAGAGCTCATAGGAGAAATTGATTAGAAGTTGTCCATAACCTTTACGTTGATATTGCGGAAGTGTCAGAATATAAGCTATGTTATAACCATCCGCACTCTCTTTCTCTTTGGAGAAATATCCCACTAGATGAAATCCCTTTTCATCTCGTGAACACATGACATAAAACAAGAAAGGATCCACATCGTAGTAAAGAGTTTTGTGATCAAGAAACATCTTGGATATGAGACATAAGTTTCGGCACCAAGTTCGTTGACGTCGACCATCGATTTCGAAGAAAGAGACGTAATCATCCCGATAAATTTCATTTCCAGGAGGATGCTGTAATGTACACTTGCCTCGATGACGAGTGAACGCTTTGAGATCTCCGTAATAGGATAAACAAAATTCACAAATGTACATGAGATCCTCTTGAGTGAATGCTTCCGGGTAAGGAGAGAAATACCATGGGTAAAGTTCGAATTTACCGAATTGAACTTTGGAAATATTTCGAATACGTGATATTTCGGCTTGGTTTTGAGTCATTGAGCCACTGGTCCGTAATTTTTCGATTTCTTCTTTTGGACTGAAGTGTTGAGCAGGTTCATTCTTTGCATTTGCAGCTTCAGTTGCAGCTTCATCAACATCCATGGGATCATTGGCTTCAGGAGTAGCATCAAGATCTAATGCCATAGTAAGTTTGGCATCTCCATCAGCATCTGGAGTCTGTCTCTGAGACTCCGCAAATTCAGACCATGGAGGAGCATTTGAACCTGATTCCGAAACTACAGAATCTTCTCTCTTGCTTGCTTGAGTTGGACGTTTTTGATTCTTCTTATTGGCAACGATTGTCTTTTTCCCAGCTGGAGGAGCTTTTGACTTTTCCTTTGGCTTCTCTGGAGCTGGCCATTCAACATCTTGAGTAAAATCGATTCTTATAGCTGGAACCCATTCATCTAGACGTTTGTTGAAATTATCGAAATTGCAATAAAATTGACGACCACTTTTCGTCTCTTTTATACTTAGAATTTCTGCTCTTCTAAGTGCACCATCCTGGTATGGAATTAGTATAACGATTTTTGGGTAGAGCAAATAAATAAGTTCAGTTCCTTCAAAAATATGGAGAAATGGAAGGCAAGGCAAAAAAAAGCATGATTGATGCTCGAGTGGTGAAGCAAATACATGTGGTTACTAACCTTCTGTACCATTGCTATACATCCTACCCTACAGGCATTAGTTAGCACCATCAATCTTGCGACCGTGAAATTGTTTTGGAACTTACCCCAATGTATCAATTGTCGCCTTACTCTTCTGCTTAGGTACTGGAGTTCCTTCAGAAGTATCTTTATCTTGCGACGGACCTGTCATGATGGGATTTTATAATTATTTTGGTGGTTGTGAATTGATTTTTGATTGATTTTGATTGATTTATCACTAAGTAGTTGCTTGTTGATTCTTCTTTTTGGAGGGGCAAAATTGATAAAACAAGGCTGTAAAAATAATGTTCTCGCATTTTCTCTAGCCTTCGATAACCTTACTAGGTACCCAGTAGGAGTAGGTCAGAGCCTTGCCTTATCGATATACATTTTATTTTATTTACTTTGTGAAAACCCAACCCTCAAATTTTATTTCTTTGGCAACCATATTCACATTATCAACAACGGAATATGCAAAGAAAAAGTCATGGCACCTGTTTTATCAAGTAATTGGAAAAATCTTCAAGCAGCATTAAAGAAAGCGCCCAAACCAGAATCAGATGCGAAGAAACGAAAAGCTGCAGAACCTTCGGAAAGAACGAAAGATAGTATCGCAAAGCGCAGAAGATTAGAAGGTATCGCAGTAAAATCTCGACCAATTGCAGACGCCAAAGGAATTTCGAGGAAAGGAAAGATGGGAGCAATGGGAAGTTCGCCAGCTTCGAATTCAACAGAAGATGATACACCACTTCCAAAGAATGCACCGTCTGCTTCTTTGGCACTTTGGGCGGAAGATAATGATATATCAGCGAAAGATCTCGCGGAAGCTTATGGAGGGAGTCTAAAAGATACTACCATTCAAGGTGCTCGAGCCGATAAAATTAATGGCGGGCTTTCAGAAGACGTCGATATAGGGAAATACGTTGGAATTGATTGTGAGATGGTAGGTGTAGGAGGTTCCGAAGATAGATCGGTATTGGCTCGAGTCAGTATTGTCAATTTCCATGGCACACAGATATACGATTCTTTTGTGCGACCCAAAGAGTTTGTTACGGATTGGAGAACTCATGTTTCTGGTGTATCGACAATAAATATGGCGACGGCGAGGGAATTCGATGAGGTGCAGAGAGATGTGGCCGAGATTTTGAAGGGAAGGATATTGGTGGGACATGCGATAAAGAATGATTTGGAAGCCATGATACTGAGCCACCCGAAGAGAGACATACGAGATACATCGAAATTTTCAGGCTTCAGAAAATACAGTAATGGGAGGACACCCAGTCTGAAAAAGTTGGCAAAGGAGATTCTGGGTGTGGATATACAAGGTGGTGAACATTCTAGTATTGAGGATGCAAGGGCAACTATACTTTTGTTTAGGAAACACAAATCGGCTTTTGATATTGAACATGCAAAGCATCATCCTCCGCACTCAGGTGTATCTTCGAAGTCCAAGCAAAATAAGAAGAAGAAGAAAGGTAAGCGTTGAAGATTATTAGGGCCACCATGATTTGATTGGTGATGGTGTAGGAACGTTACATTATTGTTAAAAAAAATTGACAAGAATAATGTTCAAGCAAATATTGACGTTCAATGGAGTTGGGAGTTTGGCTGGCGTTAAGAAAGAGACGCATTAACTCGAGCGATGGTTTCAAAATCCAAAGATACTTTTACGAGCATCAACAAAACAATTCTATTCCAGCTAGGCACCATTCATTAGCAATCACAATAAAAGCCATCACTAATAATATACTATGAGTTGTCCATAAAAAAAAAGTCAAGTCTATATGGTCTAACACACTGCCACTCTAATGCAGTGGCAATTCTTCTATGACTTTTGAAAATTAGAGAGAAGAGAAATTCATTACCCCTCCCATGCACCGACTCCAAGCGCTCCAAGAAAATTACCGCAACATAAACCCAGATCTCGAAACTATAGGGGGATACCATCCATCAATTCCAATGCTCCTTCTCTGCCCACTGTGATTATTTCATCTCCAAGGGTCTTTGTTGCAAAACCTGCCTCGCAATATGTGAAATAGTACTGTGTGAGCATGTTAGCGCATGCGATATTGGGATAAATTTGTATGGTGGATGTGGAAATACGTACCTCCCACTTCTTTCTGAATACTTCTACCTCTCTCTCACCCATCTCCTTGTGCTCCGCCATTAAGGCAGGTCTAATCCTTGACTCGAAATTTGCCAAGAACTTTTCTTTCCATAATCGCAACGTCTTCGTATAATGACCTCCGATATTCTCCACCTTTTCAACAACCAATGTTCCTTCTGAGGCTTTGGTGATATTATCAATCAATTGTGTAATAGAGGGAAGATGACCACCCGGGAAGATATACTTTCGAATAAAATCCTCCCCCTTTGCATAAGCCTCATATCGACCCTCCGGCATGGTAATGCATTGGAACACAGCAATTCCATCTGGTTTCAGTAATCGATGGATGCAGGAGAAATACGTTTCCAGATATTCTGCCCCAACAGCTTCGAGCATCTCAATGGAAATTATCTTATCGTAAGGTTGTTTTGGGATGGGTAGTGCTCGATAGTCCATGAGTTTCACTTCAATTCTATCCGCGAAGCCGGCTGCGATAATGCGTTTTTCGGCTAAGGCTTTTTGTTCAACGGACAAGGTCAAACTTGTCACACGACATCCTGTTCGTTTAACGGCTTGAATGGCAAATGAGCTCCATCCAGTACCAATCTCTAATACATGATCCGAGGGTTTAATTTTTGCCCCGTCTATAAATCGATCGAGTTTCGTTCTCTGCGCTTCTGCAAGTGTTTCCTCTTCAAATCCGGATGAAGCGCTGGAAATCGATTTCCATATTGGGCATGAATATGTCATATCTTCGGAAAGGAATGCGGCGAACATTTCGTTGGAAATATCGTAATGCGCGGAGACATTGAGGAGAGAATTGGACAGGGTGTTAGTACTCCTGGCGAGTCCTGTAATAGTGGCGGCGATAGAGGAGGTTAGAGTTGTGGCATTTGCCAGTTGATTACGATTTTGGATAAAAAGCTAGAAATGGCTCTTAGTATGAATTTTGAGATCGCGTGGCATGGGGGAAGCTTGAAATACCTCGAAAAATCCAGTCAAGTCGTCACACTCGACTTCTCCCAGCATATATGCCTCCGCGAAACCCATGTCGGCAAACAGAAAGAGGCGCACCCAAAATGCTTGATTGGTAATTCTCAATTCTATCTTTCTTGCTGCACCAGCTTTGCGCGAGTTATGATGTCCGTTCACGCCATTCACTCCATTGGCCTTATTTTCCTTTGCAATCTTGGTCCCATAACATATTGTTTTTCCAGTTTCGGCATCGGTAACGAGAAGTGTACCACGCTCAATTCGTCCGAACAATGAAGTGACAGCAGCTTTTGAGACAGAAAGAGCTGGGCCCCAAGTCAAACCACCGATTGTACTCTTGAGATAGTCGGTACTCCTCGTTATGGGCGCGGTGATGGCGTTGGGGAGGTAGGAAGCCATTGTGTTGATAGGAAAGCTTGTTTGGGAAGATTCAAATGAAAAACTTCGGAAATTATTGTATTAACGACCTGCGCGTGTAGAGGGGAAGGTATGAAAATATCAATTGAAAGGACAGTAAGGTGAAGAGAGAGAAAACTATTTACTCGGTCGAGGTACTAGATGGGTAGTGCCGTGGGTGGGAACCTTTTCTGCTGTGGAGACTAAGCTATCACCACGCTAGATGTTGAGCTTGAGCTGTGCACAACCACTGGTTTGTTTGATTGAGATTACTTCGAAGAGGGAATGAAAAGGAAACCGAGGAATTGGTATTTATCTTTCTGTTACTGTTACGGTCTCAGCGTAAGGCAAGACAATACAAAGTCGAGGAGAGAGATATAAAGAAAGAGGCAATACTCACAGTGTGAATCTAGATCAAAACGAAAAAAAAAAGAGCGAAGCATGAAAGACCCGGATGACGATGTTTCCCGAAGACCGCCAAACATTCAATGTTTGAGTACATGGGAAGGAAACAAGGGCTAGTAAGAATATGGTTTAGGGAGGGGTGAAAATAGTTCATGCAGATGGGGAGCCCCGCTATTAGTGTATCTTGTCGGGAGATCTGTGTTGAATGTATCGATATTTGGATGTGCTTGGACTTTGAACACAGACAATATAATTGATCAAGCTTTTGGCTGTGAAGGAAGGGAAGTAAGTTGGAAGGACAACAGGTGAAATAGTAAGATGTACCACAGGTAAATATAAATATAAATGTAAATAGAAAACTGCTTTGCGTGTATTTAGTTTAGGATATTTAAAGAAGAGAATGTCCACAGTGAGGTATACCTGGATCGTAGATACCTTTCTTCTCACAGCTTGTATATAGCAGGTATGTACATACATACCTAGTACATAACCTTCTATACACTAGGTCATCCTGCCGAGGTAGTATCTAATAAGTAGGAATTCAAATACTATTTTATTTTGCACATACCATACTTGTACTTCTACCTAGCACGTAGCTAACCCCAAGTATGTATGAGTATGAGTACCTAGTATGGCTATGGCTATAGCTATGAACTTGTACCCTTCGTGTAATAATTAACGTGTTCGTATAAGGCTCAGCGCAGGTAGACAAAGCGAAAAGTAGCTAGTAGGAAAAAGAAGAGATGCAGTAAATGGATATGAGTGGTGCATCTACTATCCATCTGATTAAGATATCAAAGTCTTGACATCATCAATTGATCCTTTTCCGCATCTTAGATCGATGGTTCTACGTTATATGTAACAAGTAACAAGGTATGAACTTCCCCAAAAGATCTCTCCCAATGAAACTTATCGAACGGAATCGTCGGAGTCCGTACATTCCCGGCGTGAACGATTTGAATACATCTGTTCCACTCTTCCCAAGAAAAAAAAAGTCCGAATCGAGTTTAAGAGTGAGTGTCAAGAGTGGAAGGCATGGGAAATGGGAAACGTACCTAAGCTTGGGATATGGCATTTGAAAGAAAATGCGGGTGATTATGTAATATGCCAGGGGTAAATTCCGATGGACAACGTCCCGAGCCACTGTTTACGGATCGGATTACATTCAATTGGCCAGGAAAGGAAAGTCTTTGACTCTTGGTAGGGAAGAAGACATGAGGCATTCGATTGTGGTACGGAGGATATCCCTTAAACAATTTAGTAGAAGGTGTAGAAGGCGTAGAAGGTTTGGATTGGTAAGATAATGTTGCATGTTGCAACATGCATGTGCAAAGGGTGGAGTGTATCATGACTCTTTACCCATACCTACCCCGTTATAAGAGGATGAGTCAATCATAGAGATGAGTAGAATTGATGAGGAAGAAGGAAAGATACTATAATGTATGCTTATATACCCGTGTACTGGTATACGTATATACATCGTGTGTTCTCATTGGTATTGGGTACTGAAAATAAAACATCACATGATTCAAAACGGATCTAGTAAACCGAAAGAAGAGTGTAGATGAGATGGTGGCATCCATATGAGTGATCAATTGGATTACTAGGTAATTTCCTTTGGTTCGAAAGGAATGCTAATAAGAATCAGAGGATGGAGAAGATAACAGGAATCAGAGTATATAGTTTTTAAAACTTCGATAATCTTTATTAATTTAATGACAGAAAAGTAGTTTGGCAGTATTGGTGAGCCGGTTGCCTTCGTCTGTGTTTGGGCGTTTGTTACCGAGTGGTGTCCTGTCAGACGAGTTTTATAGAGAGTTGTAACATTAGGGTCTTTACCTGAAGTTTTGTATTTTTTTGTCTCTCTTGCCCTTGAGTCCTGACTCTTTATACTGAAATAGCATTATAGTCTACGAAGTTTGGAAGAGTATAAGTCTTATAAACCCCGCTTTTCCTAGAATCTTGCTGTTTTCAGAGATATTGTCACTATCTACGTTGAACGATTCGATTGGATACTGGATCATTCCTTTTCAAAATCCAATATTGGAAACTTTTGTTTTTGCTTTTCATTAACTTCAAATTCAGAGACCTAAAGTGAGAACACATTTAGATGTATTTTACAATCCTTACGCTTCCAACCTCCGTACAAAGATCAAATAGCAGGTCAAGCTTCGTTCAATACAAATCAAATCTGGATACAATTCAGACGAATACTGCTACTTCGTAGCTCGATCTGTAACATGATGTTAGCTTAAGTGGGGCGAGGCAGTCTGAGGTCCAAGCGCAAGTACTTTATCGCAAACGCGTCAAAGTCGCGTCTCTCACGGTCATACTCATATCAATTACCAAAAACTTTAATGTCGATTACAAATATACATCAATTCATTCATTCAACCTGACTTTGCACAATTCAATCACAAGAAACTATCCTCGCATACATATCGCAAAAGATAAAGGAACCTAAACATCATGCTCGCGATCCGTCCACCATCTAATCAACCTTCCTCGAAATACTTGAAAAAATACACACCCAATCTTATCCCATGTCGCATAAATCACACGGCCTCAATTAAGATCGAAAAGAGATATTGGGACCCAAAAATTACAAAGAATCAAAGGGGAAAGGAAGAATTAGTGTCATATTTCAGAGGCAGGAGATTGATTGGCAGGAAGGTAAAGGTTCCGGGAGGATGGAGGGGGGTTTTTTTGAGAGTGGGCGAAGAAATTATGCCACGAGAATCGACTGCTGATGATGAGAGACGAGAAGACGAGGAGGACGAGGATGAACTAGCAGAAAAGGAAGTCGAAACGAAGATAGTTGATGAAGAAGGCGCTTTTGATGACTTGACTGTATGGGGGCATGACTGTTTGGTTGATGCGAGTGGTGATATGGTCGTCAGAGGAATAGAGGAGTGGATGGCATGGGCGAGTGCAGTATGTTTCTCCCATTCGAATTTTTTGGTAGTGGAATTGCAGTAGAAGAAGAGTGATCAAATAGGGCTCGCGAGTTAAGTTGAATGAATTGTGCTAACTTGGGTTTTGCCCATAGATCCACAGCTGCGAGGACTAGATCAGCAAGGAGGACGAAAAGTCGAATTAATAAACGAATCTCCAAATTTTGCACATTTGGATACAGGGGAGTTCTATGGCGTTAGCAAGTGATGCATCGGTAATTTCTCTGTGGGATCCAATATCATACTTGACACACAAATTTGTATTGAATGAGGATTGCCCAAAAAAACATCAAGTCGATTGGATCTTCATTGCTGGAGTACAATGGAAAAGGTTGAAAGGCTCCTCGTCACTTAAAAGATCGAATGGGAATATGTTGTGAGATTTACAATCAAATCAAAGGGTGTACATATAGCGCCAGATCAAAGATCGTTTCGTTTCCGCTTCGTTCTTGGGTTGCTCGACGTTTCTTCTACGCTATCGTCCTTCTTAATCTTTTGTTCCTTTTTTGTTTCACTCCATGGCCTCTTTGTTGTCTACACCCCCTCAGGTTACTTACCTCTTCGCCCTCTTGTTTTATATATTTTACTTCTCCACTTTGTTCCTGCTCTTTTACTTCCAAACCCTCTTCATCATTCCGTGTCTTCTCTCCATGGACACTTATCTGATCCTTCAACTCCTTTTGAAACTTTTCCTTCAAAATTTGTATCCTTCATGCCCCCGGCACCTTTCCCACATTTCTTTAAATATGCCACTAGCGATCAGT
This sequence comes from Botryotinia narcissicola, assembly GCA_004786225.1. Classification (NCBI taxonomy): domain Eukaryota; kingdom Fungi; phylum Ascomycota; class Leotiomycetes; order Helotiales; family Sclerotiniaceae; genus Botryotinia; species Botryotinia narcissicola. The sequence goes on along the minus strand of PQXJ01000383.1, from coordinate 22,070 downwards.
TTGTCTTCCTGTCCTTTATGCCCTTGGCTCTTTTCTATTTCCACTTTTACCCCATCCTGTCTAATATCATATTTTCGTCCCCCTTTATGATTCGCATAACGTTTCGATCGCGTCATACCCATTTGAATAAATTTTCTACTCATATCCATACCTACAAAATCATCTTCTTTATAGAAACGTAAAAATTCTCCATATAAGGCGTTCGATGACTTTTCTGCGATCGAGGGAGTTCGGAATCGCCAAAGAGGTAGGAGATAGAATTTGTAAGGCTCATATCTTAGAACTCCCTGTTCGCCTCGTTGAATGCGATAGGTATAATATTGAGATGGTGGAGGACGGGTAAATTGGCCGGGAGAAAGCAGGACATCGTCGGTAGATTTGGAGGAACGTGGTGGTATTGTTATGGTGGTCACTTTACCGGATGCTGAAAATTGTGCCTGTGAACTGTGTAATGTCCTGTGAATATTTAATTTCTTCCTGGATGCTATGTGACATATAGTAAATGAGTTAAGTATCATGTCTTGCAGGTTCCGGTGGTTTTAGATTTTGATAATAGTCTGGAGGCGGAGTACATGATTGTGATACAACATTGCCCTTGCCTTGGAAAGAGGTGGCGATGAAGCTACCTAGCTTAGGTATGACGTATCGTAAGTCTCAGTTGGCTTTATGTTATTGAAGTTGAACTGATTGATCCAAGATTCTATGCATAGAATTCAATTCTTGAGAACTGTTGAATTCTTGACAGTGTCAAGTCCTTGAATAGTAGATTATTTGATGACGTGACTGCTTTGTTTCCATACAGCATTTTGATATGCAAGGCCAAGCTGTAGTTTTTGCATCTCCCCGCATTTCCCCGCATCACGCTTCATTTTTTTCTTTTACAGATGCTTCTTTGGAGTATGAAGTCCCTCAAAAGTCTTCGATCAATACATTCAAATGACATGTCTGATTCTAGATCCGGAATCATCTTTATCATTTGGGAAGAACCAGCATGTTTACACGTCATGGTCCGTAATTGTTACCCCCCAGATGATGTATGGTGAAGTATCACTGTTTTAAGTTGATCACATCCATTTATATAAATTAAGCTACCCTTCTCTGTTGATAATTTTTCATCGTAATTCCCCCAATTATTTCGTCTCACATCTATCTTGTTATACCTACCTAGTCAAAGCAATCGTTTCTCATCTTCATCATGGCAATTCTCGTCACCGGTGGTACAGGCAAAACATCTCTTCAGTTGGCCCACCGTCTCAAATCCGCCTCCATCCCTTTCCTTTTCGCTTCTCGAAAAGCCAAATTGACTGCTCCTGATGGAATTCAAGCCATAAACTTTGATTACACAGATTCATCAACTTACCAGGCTATCTTCACTCATTCCTTTCCACACGATGAAGTCATCAAAGCCGCGTATCTAGTGGCTCCAGAAGTTCCGGACCCAGTGCCTGTCATGAATGCCTTTATTGATGTCGCAATTGGGAATGGTATTAACAGATTTGTCTTATTAAGTGGTAGCGACACAGAGAAAGGTGGAGATGATACTGGAGGTGTTTGGCAGCACTTGGATGATACTGACGTGGAATACTCGGTTTTGAAGGCCAGTTGGTTCATGGGTACGTGATCCATCATGTAGAACGATGATCTAGTGTTGTTAATTAGCCACAAAGACAATTTCATCACCTGGCCATATATTCAGAGCATTAAAGAAGAAAATAAATTCGTCTCCGCAATGAGCGATGGCCAAGCTCCATTTGTATCAGCGAGTGACATTGCCAGAGTAGCAATGGTTGCACTTACCAGCAAGAACCCTCCAGATCACGACTACAGAGTTCTTGGTCCTGAATTGCTCAATTATGATGAGGTATCTAAGTACTCTCCAGCCCAATAATATGTTGGCTTATCAATTATAGATTGCTGCAAAGTTGAGCAAAGTTCTCAGACGAACAATTACTCACGTCAAAGTAACGGGTGAGGAGAGAATACAGACTCATGTTAGTATGGGGTTGCCTGAAGATCTTGCATGTTATTTGACTTCGTTGGAAGTTATGACTGCAAATGGCGGGGAAGTGAGACGAAATGATGTGGTAGAGAAGATTGGAGGCCACAAACCTAAAACCTTTGACGAGTTTGCAGAGGAGAATAAGAATCTCTGGATGTAGGCCAATCTCTCATTTTCTTGTTGAAAAAAGAGGTTGCTTATTTAATTGAAACATTATGTAATAATGCTCGGGTTTTAAAACCCATATTCAACTTGAACCGCTTTATTTTTATGTATTGAAGGCGATCGAACATCATTCCTTGGGATTTCCTATCCCGCACTATAAATTCATCGCTACTTGAAGACCGGAATATTATGTGGATTTTAGGAAGAATGGAATGATGGGGACTTCGATGAAGTATTCACATATTCTGATTTCCAGTTCTGAAAGCTATTAGATTCGCAAGAAATCTAGCTATAAGCTTCGCGAAAAAGACTCAAATGAGGTGTCTTCTTTGCTCAAAAATTTATTTTCCTTACGCTGAAACATTGTTCTCTTACATTACGATATACCAACATCACTTCCTATAAAATACTGCATTTAGCATGTCTCACAATGGCACCGAGCTATGGGACGTCCCTTTGCACCTGTTTACTTCGACTTTCTACACAAACTCAGCCTTTTGCTACTCCCAGATTTTCATATCACGCCTGATCTCAGAACTTTATCATGGTGAAGAGTGATGGGTATGGAACAAGTTTAATATGCTTAATGGTCGAACGCCGATTCGTTTGCTCACATTCATCAAACCCTGAGCCGAATACGGCTGCTCATTCTCGTTTCTCGTAGAAGTCCTGTGCTGACCAATTCGTGATATCAGCCTTTCCAAGCGGTCGGGATGATTATTTCTCGTTCTTCCATACACATGAGACAACATTGAAGCGCGCGTGGATTAGGCTCGTGGGATTCTTCCATAAATCTAGGCTTACGACGGATAGTTAAATGATTTTGAGATATGGCAGAAGCTGTGAGCGGGAGTGTTGCCTCCGACCGTCAAAAATGACAGCTGTGAATTCGACTTCATCTTTACACAGAATCTGCAGTGAATATAATTGACGAGACTCACTCTTACTGATCGATCACAAACCTTGAGGTACAGTCGGGACCCTCAAGCTCTTCATTTCTTTGACAATCCATTCTCTTTCAATGTTGACCCAAAGATTTCAACATTAATTCAATCAATAAACTCAAACAGCCTCTCTTTTCTCTGATAGATCCACAAGAAATCATGACTTCAGGCAAAGCAGACGGTGCACACTTGGCGGATGATCCCCAAGTCCAGATTGATCAAAGTGCTGTTGTAAGAATATCCTTCTTATTGCGTATGCAAACTTTATTTAACTGTGGTATAATTCTATTCATCCGAAATAGCAACTTTGAAACTCGCTGATGCAGCGGATCGATCTACTGAGAAGCGCAAAGCTGAACGTAATCGACGAAAGAAATTGAATGCTAGGAAGAACAAGGCGGAGAAAGCCCGACAAGAATTCGAAGAACGACAAGTTTTGGGAAGTGCGAGTCAATATATTAAAATTTCATTATCAATTGACAGTGGAAAGACCTCCAAGTCTCTTGCAAGTGATTGTTTCGACGGAACCAGTGGCATTGATTGTTTTGTTGAAAGCTCCGCTTTGGCGCAGGAAAAAACCGGAAGTAATATATGCCATTTCTTTCTACTCACGCAGCAAATACTGACATTGATTCAGTATACTTTTCAAATGCAATGTTCGAAATCAAGACAAGCCCTGGAAAAGGTCTTGGGGTTTTCGCCGCACAAGATATCAAAAAAGAAACAAAGATTTTGAGGGAAGCGCCTTTGATGAAATGTGGTGTAAACTGGCTCCTAAAAGAGGCCCTTTTCATGTCTCTTAATGAGGAGAAGAATGTTTTAGGTCCCTTCACAGTCATTGTAGCTGCAACGATACCCCATGCAGAGAAACAACACCCATCAAGATTTACGGAACTAATAGCTTCGATATCGTCGGCGACAAACAGGAACGCACAAATTTCATTTACCACTTCGCATCACGCATTAACCACGAGTGTCTCCCTAACATGGCTCGAGGAAACACTAAGAATGGAGATTTTGGTCTTTAGTGCTGTGCGGAACATCAAGCGGGGGGAAGAATTGACTACACTCTACCAAGCACCTCTTGGTACCACCCTCGCTCGCAGAAAGTTTTTATCATCTAAATATGGATTTATATGTATGTGTAAGGCTTGTATAAACAATAAAGTCCTCATCCTACATAGTGAGAGTTTGAAATATGCTCCTTGGATTGTTGCCAAAGAAAGTGGTTCTGAGATTCTCAATAAGCCAACTTTGGAGGAGATTCAAACTTTGAAGCAGGTCGAAAGCTGGTATGAGAGTGTCTCTCAAGCAGCAGAAAAGGCCGGACAATGTGTGACTATTGCTATCGGCAATGATCTTCTGCAAAGCTAAAGCACCCAGGAACGACGACATCTTATTGTTGAAAATACAGTGCAGATATTTGACGATTTTTTGCGAAAGAACAATCCTCATGGATTGAGCGATGAAGTTATTTCTTCCTACCGACACCGATCAAATGTCGCAACATTTAGAGCTGCAAAGCAAGTTTTCGACAACATAGGGAGATGGGAATTTCTTCGGAAGATTTCTGAGCGCAGAAGAGAAACTTTCGGGGATTAATATTAATCGTGATCTGCCATGATGAAAATGGGTTTGTCGAAGGAGATATCTTTGGTGTGAGAGATGGTGACTTTTATAGTTAGGAAAGGGCTTCTGCAACAGCTATGGAAGTTATCACAATCTCCTAGGAACACAGTCGAAATTTGAAGCATAACCACATACCTTATTCGACTTAGAATACCTACAAGTTGCGTGTGACCATAGGAAATGGAGATGCTGCCATAGTTTTTATCGGCGAAGTAACGTGATGATAGAGTTGTTAGAATATCGAGAATTTTAACTTTTGATAGGTTAATTGTTGATTAATTACGGGGTATACAGGAACAGTAACACGAACAGTAATTTTTCGATAACGTTCTTAGATCACAACTTTGAGAAGTATTGCTACCATCAACACATCAATAGTCATGATGATTAATTTTTTAATTCCTTTCCTTCTGGGAAGTTTACATTTTATTTCATTTGTTTAGAGCTCTTCATTTAGTCCTTCCCAACTACTTATGAGCGCGAACGCAGAACATTCCCTCCTCACGGAAATTGAATCAACCCTCATCGGGCTTCACAAAGATCTCGTTTCTATCGAATCCATTACTGGCAATGAGTATGAAATTGGTCAATATCTAAATTCTTATCTTTCATCCCGCAATTTTACGGTTGAAACTCAACATGTCTCTCCCATCCAGTCAGCATCCAATGTCCAGAACATGTATGACAAACCACGACTCAATGTCTTCGCATACAAAGGGACAACGCGGAATACTAGACTTATAATCACAAGTCATATGGATACAGTCGGACCATACATTCCATATTCACGTTCTTCAAATGGAGAAGAGAATATGATTTGTGGTCGAGGAAGTACTGACGCCAAGGGATGTATGGCTTCTCAAATCATGGCTGTTGAAGAATTGATAGCCGAGGATTTAATTTATGAGGGTGATATTGGGTTACTCTTTGTAGTTGGGGAGGAAACAGACGGTGCTGGTATGAAAAGTGCCAGTGAAATATTCCAGCAAGATGGCATTACATGGGAGAGTGTCATTTTCGGGGAACCATCGGAGCACAAACTCGTTCTTGGACACAAAGGTGCGCTAGCGTTTGAGATAATTGCTCATGGAAAGGACGCTCATAGCTCCTATCCAGAATTGGGAATAAACGCAATTAGTATTCTGATAAAGGCACTAACGGAGATTGATGGAATGAGACTACCTGGAAGTGACAAGTTGGGTGAAACGACCACAAGTATTGGGATGATACAAGGTGGTGTGGCATTGAACGTTATTCCGGCAATAGCAACAGCTTCCGTCTTGACAATGTTTGTAGCCGGAACACCGGAACAAGCTATGAAAAGGATCGAATCTATCATCGCGAGTCTCGATATAGATGAGGGGAGTGTGAAGGTGAAACTTGGTCGGAATTTCGCTCCTGTGGACTGTGACGTTGATATAGATGGTTCGTTGCCAAAACTTCCCAAGACGTGGACGGTACTGAAATACTGAATTTTAGGTTTCGAGACGGATGTAAAGCGAGGAGGAACTGATGTTCCAAATCTGAAAGGAAATCATAAGCGTTATTTAATCGGATCCGGATCTGTAATTTCGGCACATTCGGATCATGAATGTATAACTGCTGATGGGCTTGCTAAGGGTGTAGAAGATTATAAGAGAATCATCAAAATCTTCGTAGCAAGATAATACAGGATATTCAATAGTTCAGATTACAGTTCATCATTTGAGAGCCTCTAAGATCCCCAAATTCTATTAGACATTAGAATGATTCATGAGATTGATAACCCTATTGTCGGAACCTCAAAGGCAACGAGTTGAAGTCGAGTGGAGTCCGGACCACTGAAGACAACAAGATGAATCTGCTCAAAGGAATCATACAAGCAGTGTTATCCCATGATTTTCTTTGACTATAACCTCGAACTAGATTCTCGATTCTTTTTTTACTTAGCCATTATCACCCAGACCAAGATTTTCCCGTCAAGTTCTCTATATTGAGATATAAAGATTCATTCTATTGATCCTGCTTGATATTAATTATCAACTTAGTATTCTAGCTTCGGTATGTAGCGGAATTCAATGAAAGAGTGTTTCGGTGGAATTGTCACTCTGTTTGTTCTCAAATTTTGGGCAAAACAAAGAGGAACGGACTAGCGAATATCTTTTTCCTTAACTTTAAATCCTTTATTCCGATCAACGATTGACTGATCTTACTGCTAACATTGCAAAACAAAGGAAGATAGCCTGTCAGAGCAACATCCTCAGTTACTGTTCGACAACTCCGTTTTTTTACGATTTCATATGATTTCATACGATTTCATATTACTGCTGAGAGTTGAAAACCGACTTCCACTTCAAGTATTTACGGAATTTATCTTTTATTGCAACATGTGCTTACGAACGATGTGCCATTACACTTTCTGTGATCAAACGCCATACTCCTGGATTATACAATCATGCCAGCTTCTTGGAATTTGCGAAAGGATACTCACTGAGGGGTTTTCTCTCCCCGACTTCTGCCCCGAATGTTACATGGTGGCAGATCCCACGATATCCCTTCCCAATCAAGTTACAGTTAAAAAGTTCGGCACAGAGTACGAGTTTGATCAACGTCATTTCGAAGACTCCAACTTACGGGAGAAAGCTGATGCTGCGTTGAATCGAGCGCATGCCTTCATACACATTAACTTTGAGCCAAATTTAAGAGACGATCTTGATATCTTTTGTTCCAACAAGCGACTCAACCTCGACGTTTATAATCATCTTTACCTCCTCGTTTTCCAACAACTTTTACCTCATCTTTGGCTCACTGTTAGAGCTGGTCGTGCACAGGAAATACCCCGAGAGCATAGAATTATAATATTGCAGCTAAGGCAGGCTGTACTTCGGGATCTTGCATTTAACTCTGCAGAGAGCACCTACAAGGAGAAGAAAGAGGAAGGAAAATGGAGACAAGCGATGGGTGCGGATGCCCCGCTCATTGCAGAAGTTTGCGTTAATCCTTCAACTGATAGATGCATGATATGCCTGGAATCGCTGAATAGCGAGCCGTGTCTAAAATTGAAGTGTAACCACACGTACCACGAAGCTTGTCTTGTACAGATGGTCGAGTTCAAGGGATGCGCCATCTGCAGAGATGAATGCCGTGGTCCATTGCCTGATATATCAGTAGAGAATGATGGCCCATGGCCTGAGTGGTTACAAGCGATCGCTCCTTTTCAACGCCCACGAGTGCAGGAAGAGCTTCTTGCGCAACCTCCTCCTACAGACATTGAAATAAGTGGATTAGAGGCGGCTTTCAAACAGACTCAAGAAAGAACTGCAGAGTTGTACGAGAGTGTGTTGCGTAATCAACAAGATCTTTCGAATGCCAGATTCAAAGCGGAAAGAATTGAATACGAAATGACAGAAGGAGCGTCGAATATAAGTGGGTCTGAGTGGGACATATACAATAGTCGCATGGTTGCTGGATTTGGCATGGGAAGGGAATCGCCAAGGGACGCATTCAAGCGCTATTCCCAAATGCTCTACTCGAAAAGGTTGGAGGTAATGGATTACGAGTTCGATCATATAAAAAGCCTTAAGGAATATAACAAGCTGCCTTCTGATCCCACCGAAGAGCTCAACCATAGGATATATCGACAGAAAGAGTGGGTAGGTGCGCGATGTCTATATTATACTCAGCAAAGAAAACAGTTAATAGGACAGGCATTGGAAAGTGTTTACTTCAATATTCTTCCCCATAAGGACACGTGGAATCATCGCTATCGGAGGGAGGAGGAAGGCGAATCAGAGGAAAAGTTGAGTCAATCTGAACACCTCTGGAGACAAAGCATAGTTGCGCAGGATGACGCTAAAGATAGATTGGACTTTGCTCTATATCATAAGTCTTTGTTTGAATCCAATAACTAATGCGATCAATCTATATCGAACAATAAGAGAGATTTAATATGTTGTATTTAATCAAAGATAGGTAATAGCAGTGTGAATTTGGAAGGGTTATTTCTCGTATCATTTCACGTAAACAATATTTTGGTCCCTTTCTGGTTGGAATGCTGTTGGTGCGATCTTTTATTTGAATTGAATACATTGGGGTTTTGACGACATTAAAAATTTGTATATTAAAGGTGTTATTGATATTTCATTATTTTGTATTATTGAAATATTATTTGATATTAATTGTAGAGTTATATGGTGATGCCACCTAAATAAGTCATTCAACTTCAAAAACAGGTATTTTCCATCAACAGATTTGAAAATTCAATAAAATACAGAATGCTGAGAAGTAATGACAATAGGATTTTGGCGTACAAGACTAGAAAACTATCCAGGCCTATATGTGTTTCATTTTAAACCAGATTAGATTCCCACAAGACATTCACTTGACGTAGCACAAATGCAAATTTGAGGGCGTGGAAGTCGCTATGCTTCTCAGACCAGTACCATATATCACTTGATATAAGATGGGACTTTTATCAAAAAGATCTTATCAATGAAAAGAAGCGGTGTTGAAGAAGATGTTCACAGTTCCTATCATGAACGAGGAAGGAGAGTAACTTCAAAGAAGAAGGTATCGCGGACATTAGAACTATACATTGTATCGAAATGAGAATTCATCAGGCCTCCATGTGCAAAAGCAGATATACTCCGACCCGGATTGATGGAAATATGTGAAGATCTAGAATAAATGATCTGGCTGCTGTGATCTTCCAGAATTTGACTGACATGATAAGATTCATGGGTGCTGGTGGTGCGAAGCTTAGGGTGCCAAGCTGAGTAAAATGAATGACACCGCCCCGCCCAAAAGATAATGGTAGTAAGTAGTTCATTGCTCTTGTTACCTACTCTTAATTAACCTTATAACCTCCCTCTCTCATATGTGTACCTCGTATCCTCTGAACATCAACAATCAAACGAGCTCGAATTCCTAAATCCATTGTTATCAATAATTCATCATCCAATTCTTAATCTTATCTCACCCCCAAGTCTTTGCCATTGCCCACTATTGATTTGCAATCATCTCAGACACATGACAACCCAGCTCCCTAGCTATGTTCATAGCACAACACATCCCACCACCTTCCTACTTGGCACCGGTACTTCAATATGGTCTTCTCTCCTCCCACAACTCCTTTCCACAAACCACGAACTCATTCTCGTGACCTGCTTTTGGGCTTCGTCCTCTAGCCAGCGCGATATTTGTCAACTCCTCCTGAGACTATCGGAACGGGCGGTTTCAGATCAAAAAACCATCCATATCCGCATTTGTTTTTCATCTCTTTCAATATCGCAAAAGATATTTAACACCCCTTCCCCCGACGGATATTTGTACCCATCATCTCAGTATCCTTCACTTGGACTTCCATCTGAGTCGGATATACCGGGGTTGAAACTACGTGTCAAGTCGGTATTTTTCCGTCCATGTCATGTTTTGCATGGGAAATATATCATACAAGATACTCGACGCATTTGGTTTCCAAGTTGTAATTTGAGTTGGGAGCCATGGGGAGAAGGATGTATTGGATTTGAACGTGGGGAATTGGTAGAAGATTTGCGGAGTTATTGGAGCAGGATCTGGAACGGCGATGGTCAGATGACAATTCCCGAAATGTCGTGGATGTCGACTCAGCTAGCAGAGAGAACTCCATCGATACATGCCGACCTATGGAATCCAGGTTCATCGTTGTTAAGTGTCGTCGACTTATCAAACCTTCCACAAAATACCGAAACACTTCTTCTTCCCCATACTCACTCTGCGTATAATCCATTCTCTGTTATTTTTAGACCAAATGCAAAAACGCCTTCAACACCACTCAATAAATTCTTGCTATCACAAATTTCAACAGCCAAAACATCAATAACAATCTATACTCCAAATATTACATACAAACCATTCATAAATTCAATATTCGAAGCATTAGATAAAGGTGTTGATGTCTGAATTGTGGTCTCTCGAAAGCTGATGATCCTGGAGTAATTAGTAACAGCCGGCACGATCACTGAATGGGAGGTATGGAAGATGAAACGTCGATATCGTAAGCTTGTATATCGTTCATCACGGAGGGTCGATGACATTGAAGCCGGCAATCCTAGAATAGGAGCTTTAGAAATTGTGTATTTCAATCCCGCTCTCGTTCGTATGAGTGGTTCCCATAACCGGAATACGATGACTGATGGAACACTGGCAAGAGGATCCGAAAGCATGGGGAAGGAGAGCAAACCAGTCAAGCTTCATCTCAAAATGACGATAATTGACAATGAAATAACGATTCTTGGGAGTGGCAATATGGATCGGGCGAGTTGGGTGACTAGCCAGGAGTTGGGCGTCGCAATTTTTTCTGGGGAAGTTTCTAATAAATTTGTCGAAGTTGCAAGGGAGGTTTATGGATGAGTGGGTATTTGCATTATAAGTCTTGTGGTGTATATTGAACCACCACAGAATATTGTATTGATGGATTAGAAAAGGGCAAACATTGCACATGCCATGGCACTAGGATACGAATAGCAAATAGAATGGATAATCATTGGTACAAAAACGTGCTCATTATTACCGCGTGTAATCTTTCCTGAATGTTACAATTCATTTGTGATAAACTATCGTCACCTTGAGGTATTCTTCCTAACGCCTTCACATATGCACCATTACATAGTATGACATGCTCCTTAAACCCAGAGTCGAAAGTTAAAATTCTTCCACTGCACAATTAGGATGTAATACATAAACAACTAATTCCTCTGGCCTCGAACTGCCTTCCCCATTTGTGTCATCCTGATCAACCAATCCTTGCCCACGAATTGCCATCAAAATATTTTCCTGTAGAATCAAATGTTAGTCCAAAATCCATAGAGCCTTACATGTACAACGAGCTGAAGTGACGAAGAGGAGTAGAAAAGGAAGAAAATAGTAACTAACCTTAAGCATCCTCTTGATAATCTTTTTACACAATTTCATCTCTTCATGATATGCCTCTTCATCAGCTAGATCACCTTCGATCTGCTCCAAATACCACTCTACCAACTTCTCTCCCTCCACTCCTTCACCGTTACTCAACTCATCTTCATTGATCCTCCTAACCAATAGGTTGACCACTCCAATGTATTTGTCATAAGTAATCTTAGTCTTTTGTCTTCCATTTCCTTCAGCTGGCGGTACACTTCCATTGACGTCCTGGGTATCTTCATCCATGGCGTCATCTTCATCATCATTCGCAGCTGGAGCTGGTACTTCCTCATCATCGTCATCAACCTCAACATCATCCTTTTCAACACTGATAATACTCTGTCTCAAAAGATTAAAGGCTTCAACAACCATCGGCTCGGTAATTTCCTCAACACAATTCGCCTTTGCAATAGCCTCACTTAATCGAATCATACTCTCCAATTGTCTAACCGTAATGCGATAACTGTTTCTACCAACGCCTCCTTGAGCATCATCGTTCCTCAGTTCTTTGTATTTTTGTACCAGTAATTCTTTAGCTTCATCCGTGAACTCTGGCTTAAAGGTTTTGGCAAAACGAATGTAGCGCTGGAGTTGCTCGGTCGTAAATTCGGGTTGCACTGCTTCGTCACGAAGTTGATGGATTCCTACAATATGTTCTGCTAAATGGCGATCCACAGTCTCGTTGCACTCTTCCAGAATAACAAAGAACAAATCGAAACGCGACATAATAGGAGCGCTCATGTTAATATTAGCTCTCAATGTCGTCTTTCGGTTGTACCTTCCTCCCACTGGATTTGCAGCTGCGAGGATCGAGGTTCGAGCATTCAACGTGGCTTGGATACCTGCTTTGGCAATGGAAATGGTCTGTTGTTCCATAGCTTCGTGGATGGCGACTTGATCACTGATATCCATTTTATCGAACTCGTCAATAGCACAAATACCATTATCTGCTAACTTCAGTGCTCCAGCTTCAATAGTGAATTCTCCTGTCTCCTCGTCCTTGACTACAGCAGCCGTGAGACCTGCAGCCGAGGAGGCTTTTCCGGATGTGTAGACAGCTCGAGGAAGAAAAGAGCAAATATATTTGAGGAATTGAGATTTTGAGGTGGAGGGATCACCAACTATGCAAATATTGATATCACCCCTAAGTTGCATTCCTTCTGGGGTAACTTTGGAGACACCGGACATAAGTTGAAGGAGAAGACCTTTTTTAACAATTTCATGTCCGTAGACCATGGGGGCGAGTGAATTGACGAGACGTGAGTAGATATGATCTGAATGAACCATTTCTTTGAGATCCTCAATTTCGGCATGTGTCATGGATGCAAGAACAGCTTCTTGGGCATGATCTCCAGGCTCGTTAGGGTCAATAGGAGCCGTTTGATTGAGGGATGCGAGAATATTATTGGATTGTCCGTTGAGTTGTTGATTTGCTGCTGCTCCCTGGGTGGAAGTATCGGGTGTAACCATACATGACAAGAAAGCAAGTCTGTATGTAAGATCTCTTACTCCGAGCGCTTTCAATCCAGTTACACCGCTTGCATCTCCACTTCGATTTTGTGTATCTCTAATCGCCATTGGTCGAACACCAGGTAAACCAAGTTGACTAACATCAGTAACCACAATCATAGCTCCCGTGAAAATATATTTCTCTCCAGCCTTCGCACGATCGACAATTTCTCCACGAAGAATAACATCCATAGTTCTTGGCATACTTCCAGTAGGAATTTCCGAACTATTCTCCTGCACACGAACTTTCTGCCAATCCACAAATGTACTTTGTCTGATATCCAATCTCCATGCTTGACGATTGTTACACTCCAAATTCGGACATTGTGTGGGTTCGGTGTACCTGAAGGTTTGTTCGACATTTGGTACAACATTTTTGCAGTTTTCGCATATGAAAGTGGCTAGAGAGAGTTCAGGTCGGACTTCCGAAGTTCTCGTAACGGTACCAGAGATAGATAGAAGTTGTCCAATATTTGCTGTTCTCAAATGACGTACTCGAGTAACTAAAGGCAAGTTGTAAAAAGCCAATGCAAACAATTTATCGGTTTGTTGATTTGTGGTCTTGTCTCCTTGGAAATCGGATTGACTTGCAGATGCGGCATTGCTCGCCCCAGATGAAGTTTGATTACTCGATGCAGTGGGCTGACGATGATCTCTGAAATATCTAGGTTCATATTTGGCGATCATATTGTGTAAAGCCTTCGTAAGGAATGGTAGGAATCTGTAGTATTCTTCAACTATACCCTCCGCCAATGCGCCACCTTTGTATGAAGAGAGGTGTGTATAATCGACATATAAAGTAGACAGTTGATATGTTCTCAGCCCATGAATTTGGGCAATATAGTATTTATCGGTAGTCATCGCAGATGAAGGAGTTGCGCCGGACAGTATGGGATCTTCAACATATCTGCAAAGGCATTAGATGTGCGATGGTTAAAATAAGGGCAAAACTCACGACTCGAGAAATTCCTCAAATGTGAGTTGTACATATTGCCCAATCGCATCCTCCACTCTTGGTATTGGCCTATCACTCTTCCTCGGACGGTTGGTATTCTGTGGAATAGCATCATCTGCGAAACCTTCATCATCACTCATAGTACCAGCGCTCTCGGATGGGGGACCTCTTGGTCTACCAGATGCTGAAGAGCCCCTATGTCTACGAGCCTTGGGAGTTCCAGCTCTTGAAGAATTTCCAAAGTCTGGTGTTGGCGCATCGGACATCATTGCAGATGCCATATTGTGCTAAAATCGAAGGAATGGCGAGTGAGTTGGTTGCTTAATGAATTGTTTGTTGTTGTTTACTCTGGAGGGGCATAAATTCAGGAGTCGTCAAAAATTCCACGTCGCGTTGCCAAAAACACGGAGATTTCTATTTTAGCGCGACTAAGTTACCGTAATAGATTGATTTCTGCATCTGCTAAACAGAGTACGGTACGTGATGTAGACTTTACACGCAATGTAAGTCTTACTGGTACTTTCCACTTGTGCATCACACTGTCTTATCAATTGCAATTGCCAGGTCCTCTCTTCATTACAAGCCATTGTACATGTGCAGTATTACGAATCGTGCTGTTCCCTTAAAGTATTGAAAAGCCTTAACCTTACCGAGCCCACCATATAGTATCTCGAAAACTATCAATTGTGAGTTCGTGGACAGATGAGCTGGTCTTGACTCTCACGACCAGAATTCCGGAATCGTTCTTTAAAGGAAGGTCCTCGCAAGAAAGATGACAACGCCAGAATAGGGACGAGGTTGTTTATTTCAATCTCAGTGATCGCAGAAACGAAATAGCCAAGAATTTAAAGCCTTCCTTCAGCATTGATTGCTTGCTTATTGCTCATGTTGCTCTATCGTGAATTTTTGAGGGGATGCGAAAGATTTGGACCGTCTTCACTTGGCCCATCAATCCTACCAAGAATTGGCCGCAACAATCTCGACGTTAACAAACTACTATCACTGAGCTCCTAATAGTATCAATTGCGATATTGATAGGACGATAAATTGTGATTCGCCTGCTCGCCCTTGGCAGGACTTGGGAGCCTTGGAGCGCAGCCATCAATGTGCTGTACCAATCACAAGTGTGAAATATTGTACCACAAATAGTTCTGATTTGATCATTCTTAATTGCAACAAGAAATCGGCGCAAAGATCCATGAATACAAAAACTTCGAGAACCGCCTCTCATCTCTTAACCACCTTCCTCATCAAGAAGGGCGGATACTCCCAGTGATCATGAGGCACGGCATGCATCTCGAGAGTATGTTAATTTTCCAAATTCAGGTACAGGCCCGAGAAAGCTCTTGGGGCTCTGAACTGAGGTTGTCGTATATCGTATTATGAAGGGTAGGATGTCGAGACTCTATCAAAAATCATGATGGGTAGGCTATCATCGGGCCCCAAGAAGCAGGAAATGTAACCTTTTTGGATGCTGCGTGTGAATACGACTTCAAATACCAAGGAATGAGAATAAATGTTTTATCATGCCAAGTTTTGCACTGGGTGACATGAAAATGTTTAGTGAATTTTGACACCATGTCGTGCTACCCATCATATATTCTCCTGTTTCCCCTCAACATCATCCCATTTTTATTCATTGTTATCATACTTGTGATTCATTCAAGCTTTTCACTGCGAACTCTGACCTCGGTTGTATGAACTCAAGAGTTACTTGTTGATGGTACTTTACTTTGATCCTACTGCATGTTGGCTTTCATGAATCTCATTTTGACACCCAGCTCTAATTGTACTGCGAAACACTTTGCCTAAGGCATAAAACATGAGTACTTATTCCTCATTACGTCAAATTCATTGATGAGGCGCCATATACTAACACAAAATCTTTTAGCTTCCATGGCTACTACTACTGATGCACTCACCAGTGCCCCAGTATATCAGACCGGTCTGTTGGCAAATGCGCCAGATAACCTTGACGCCAAAATCTCAAGTGAAATTCATGCGTTCGATCATGAACCTTCCCTCGATGAGGATGGACTATCACGTCCCACTGAAGAAGAGAGAACTACACTCCGCAGAATTTCTGGCTCAATTCCATGGACTGCTTATATGATCTGTCTAATCGAATTTGCAGAGCGCGCAAGCTATTATGGTTGCCAATTTGTCTTCTCGAATTTTGTTCAATTCCCACTCCCGTATGTCTCCATATCTCCACGAGGATTTTTTTAATCTTTCGTCCACTGCTGATGGAAATAATAGCAAAGGAGGAAATGGGGCTGGCGCAACCCCCAAAGGTACTCAGCTTACACCAGGCGCTTTGGGTAAAGGCCTTACTGTTTCATCTGCCCTTGGTCTCTTGTTCAAATTTTTAGCATATACAGTACCTGTCTTTGGGTTCGTTCAGCACTTCTTCATCTTTGGTTATCTCTTGCTTACTTAGACCTACAGAGGATGGCTCGCAGACACAAAATTAGGACGTTTCAAAACTATCTGTATCGGAGTTTTCGTCTTCTGAGTTGCGCATCTTGTTTTGGTTCTTGGAGCCTTACCTAGTGTATTACAAGCTGGTCATGGCATGGCACCGTTTGTTATTGGAATTTTGATCTTGGCTTTGGGAGCTGGTATGTCTTATGAGATGCATCTAAAAGCATAATGCTGAGTGAAACCTCAGGTCTATTCAAGAGTAACGTTTCTCCCATGCTTCTCGACCAGGACACACAAAAGGGACTCATAGTCAAGACTCTCCCCGATGGGGAACGTGTTATTCTTGACCCTGAAGTTACTGCTCAGAGACTCGCTCTAGCCTTCTATGGTATGGTCAATGTTGGCGCATTTTTTGGTCTTGCTACAACATATTCTGAAAAGATAGTTGGGTTCTGGCTGGCTTATGGATTACCAATGGTTCTTTACCTCTTACTTCCGATATTGCTATGGGCAATAAATAAACGACTTGTCAAATATCCACCGCAAGGAAGCGATCTCGGAAAGTTTTTCAGAGTTATCGGTACCTCCCTGAGAAGAAATGGTCTGAAGAAATTTGGTCGCAAGTGTTATCTCGATGCTGCATAACCTTCCGTTCTCGCTTCAGAAGGTATCAATGGTGAACATAATGGTAAGCCAGTAGACTGGGATGACAATTTTGTCGAGGATGTCAAATGATCTTTGGAAGCCTGCACTATTTTCTTGTTCTTCCCAATCTACATCTTGAATGATGGAGGTATAGGAAACATTACGACATCCCAAGGCTCAGCAATGGTGACCAACGATGCACCCAATGATATTCTCAACAATTTCAATGCTCTGACTGTTATCGTTACCATCCCCATTCTTTCTTACGGAGTTTATCCACTTCTCCGTCGCCATAAGATTCATTTCGGTCCCATCAAGAGAATAACATTTGGCTTTCTTATTGCCGCAGTTTCATCTGCCGTTGGCGCGATCACTCAATGGAGAATCTATGAAACGTCTCCATGTGGATATTATGCCACTGGTTGCGAAATAGGAACCGGTGTTGCTCCACTTAGTATATGGTGGCAACTTCCTCAATGGATGATTGGAGGTATATCGGAATGTTTTTGCAATGTCACTTCCCTTGAACTCGCGTATTCAAGAGCTCCTGCAAATATGAAAGGTCTTGTCACTTCCATGTACTTGTTTGCTACAGCCCTCTCTGCTGCAATTGCACAAGCTTGTACTCCGAGTTTAGTGGATCCGTATTTGATTTGGCCTTATGTTGCACCAGCGGTATTGGGAACTTTAATGGCGATCTGGTTCTACTTTTTGTATAGGCACCTTGATGACGATGAGTATGTTAGAGGTGGCGTCGGTGATACTTTGGGCGAGGAACCGACGGTAGAGCGTAGGGAGTCAACTAGGACTGGTGATGCTATTCAAGAAGTTAGACCAAACGAAAAGGTTTGATTGTGGCTCATTGTCAGTCGAACCAATTTTCAATATAAAGGACTTCAGATGGTGCCTTTATCTGAAATTTGCTCGCATTCCTTTGGTAACGGTGGCCGGTCAGGGTTTTCACTATTTAAGTAGTTTTTGAGGAATGAAACAAGGTTACTGAGATAGTATGATTAATGATTGAGAATGAAAGTTAGTTGTCAAATGCTCAACATGGGTGCAGATTCTGTCATTTTGGACCATCATGTACCACATTGCAATTATTCCCGATCGTTGCTGAATGGAAATTATTTTATTTAAACATCTTCCAACGCAGGAAAGTCTGCTATCTTGAGTGTGCAATAAAATACATTCTACAACTCACTCCACTACACCTACCTGTAAGCTGATATGTTCTGGAATCTGGAGAAACATCAAGTCGCATCGAAGAGTAGTAATGCAGTAGTCTCATCACGGTAGGAAGTTACTAAATGGACCTGCATTCGCGGTATAAGGAGTAGATTCGAATGGCATGATTCCCTGTGGATCAAACCAACAGATTCTGCCTCCTGGATCTATCGATTATGGGGCTTACCGGAATTTAGCTGTATTAATTAGTGTCAATATTCGTTCTGAGATCTAGGTCCATGATCAATTGAGCATTGAGACATGTACGTACAATCAACTCCTTCCATTTTGTTTGTTCTAAGACGAGATTTACGAGGCAATAGGACTATTGTATTCTATCATATATCGCAATAAGCGACATTACATTTATGCATTTTGCAAGAAGTAAACGGAAGATGCAATGATAAAATGTTGAATTAAGCAGTGACGAAGTATATTATTAAAGAATTCCATAATGCAAGACAAGTCCCTAAAATAATAGAAGATTACAACTGTGAAAGTCCAGTATTGCTTCCCCCACCGCCGTCTACCACTTGTATACTAAACACATGCAAATCAAACATCTTTTGCCAACAAATACAACTTTGAACACCTAAATGAGTATTCGAGCAACCGCTGTGGCTCTAATGTACCCATTTAGGCTTTAAAAGCTTCGCATTGAGCAGGATGTCAAATGTTTATCGGGGCAGTATCCCCTACGCAACGTGTGCAGATACGGCCATCGCAGCACTTGACGGTATCTGAGCAATATCCTGTTCAAACCCCCATGATCAGTCTCGCTTATCATAATATGCAAATAAAAGCTGTGAAAGAAGCCGTATGATTCTGAGACTTACCAAGATATCCTGAACAGAATTCATTCGCTGCCTCTCTACTCTCTTTCACGAGGTCTCTCTTGCTCACGTCATCTTGAGGCCCGCTTTGAGCTCCTTGAACATCTGCAACTGTATCAGCTGGAATATCGGAAAACGGGTAATAATACATCAAACATTCATCCTATCTCAGTAGTAGCATCAGGCGCGGCTGCAAGTTTACTTGGCATGTCCATGACCGAAGCCAAGAATAGTGTAGTTGCAAAGATGAGCTTCATGGTGGTGATGTTTTGGTGGTTGGTAGGCTTGCAATGTTATATTGTTTGTAAAGAAAGCTTGATGGTATGTATAAACGACTTGAATGATTGAAAAAATAAGGAATGTGAGCACCTTCTTATACACATCAACTTGAAGGTAATCATGACTGAGCCTCACTTTGTTCGATTTCGTTTCGGCACTGGTGTTTTCTTGATTGAGGTGAAGATAATCAGGTGTAAATCATACACAGATAATTTCAGTATAAGCTTTCTGACATTTTGAGACACGGGTGGCGATCGTCCAACGACTATACACAAGGCGGAAATAGACGAAATAAAAATCAGCTTTAGTGTACCGTGTTTCATATTTTATTTAAGAATACCTCCATCAAGAGAATATCATAATGCTGGAATCTATGATTATCATGAATTATGCATCACCCACGGAGGTATATACTACCAATCTTGTCTCACTGCGTTCGAATTAAATGTTGATTGTATGCGCAGAATGATTTGATTGATAGTAAATTGAAGGCGGTGAGACTGAAATTAGAGCGTTCACCTCCTTCTTATAATCATGCTTTAGTATTTCCCGAGTACTTCTTTATGGATCAATGATCAATATATATATAGTAACCTTGAGATTGGTATCAGCCAGATATAGTACATTTTACAATGATACAGTCGTGATGGGAGTTGGTAGGGATTATTTGGTAGACAAGTTTCTTCATTTAGAATCTTAATCAGTACAATGACAAGAGGATGTAATAGAGTTGTGATCTAGACTAGAAATTTCCTGATCATACACAATCAGTGCAAATATGATGGGTATCAATTCTCCGACTGCAAGGAAAATAAATTTTGAGATGTTGTTTCCCCAGACTACTTGTCTCGGATTGAATCTTGATCGACCAACCTCACATTCACGTTAGAACGGTAATTAAGTTCAAATGTCTCCAATTTCGATAATCGACGTAGATCATAATTAAACTACTTATGAAGCTTTCCTATACTACTTAGTAATAAAAATGATGACAATTCCTAGTACGATTTAGGTGTTTTTAGTATTATTCAATTGAAATACTAGATTAAAGTTTAACCTGTATGTTTGCGATTTTAATACTCACTATCGTTTTTTCTTAATTATATAGTAGAAAGTGATTAGGTAATATTTTTAAGACTCATATTCCAATAGAAGGCTATGTAGAGGTTAAAGGGTAGGTAGTTTTGGCAATTAGCTAGCGAAGATACTACACTCGGTACAATAAAATATCATACAACTACTATAACCGTGCCATCATACTCATATCTACTTCCTTTATTTCTTTCTAAATAATGATTGCTTGAGATTCAATATTTTTCGACATGAAGTTTCTCATGTGCCGACAATCAATGTACGAATCAAAAAGCGCACCTTTTACCCATTGTCTCTTTCCCTTCTCTTTCTTTCATGATGTATAAACTTTTGAATATCTCTGTCAGAATTCTAACAGCGAATTATTTATACCATGAGCATAGCTTGGTATCAATAGCCAGGACCTGTGCGCCAATCCTAATCCTCCCGTCCACAGGCACATTCGATGCCCCACTTGTAGTAATATACAAGATATGACTATCCCAAGGCGTGCGTCCAAAAGCCGCAGCTGTTGGTCCTGCTACAATCGTAGAATTGAGACTACCTGCCACAATCTCGGAAGTAATCGGACCCTGTGAATCAACGGCAGGCGCAACCACGCGCTCGATAGAATTTCCAGAGCCGGTCGTAACATAAGTAATGGTGCCGCGGAGTGCAAAATCATCGTAGAACCAAGTAGAGTTCGCCTCATGGGACAGGATCTCAACTGCTCCACCTGTATCTTCTGTGCCGTTTTCGTGAATGGGAAAACGTACAAGCATGCCTAGACCTGTATTGGTGAGGTAAGCCATCCCGTCTCCAATCTTGATTCCGTTAACACCTACGACCCCAAGGTTTGTGTGTTGATGTACCCAGTGTAGGCAATAGTATTTCCCGTAATCCGTATACGGGTTAGTTTAGTGGTGCGTATCAATTTTTTTTTAAATATATACTTATATAGTATAGAATTCAATACCTCTGAAAATATTCAATATCATTTACTTATTCAATACTACTAGCAATATACAGAAATACGGGAATTCATTATAAAAATTCATTTCCTATTCATATTAAACTATATAATATTCATCCCTTAATCAAACTTATATAAAATAGCCATTCTATGACCTAATATAAACAGGAATGAATATTTTATAATGAATTCCAGTATTTCAATATATTGCTAGTATTCTTTAAATATATAAGTATATACAAAAATAACACCAAAAAACAACGACACATCTGTGAGCTTAGATCGTACTAAGCTGCACCTTCCGACTATCTAAGCTTTAGTATTAGATATAAACTACAATTATTACCAATGGCATAAGTGCCATAGCGACTACCCCTATGAGAACGCCTATCTCAACCGATCCCTAGTTCACTTGCAACTGATTATTACCCTCACCCTTATTATTCAATTATAATAATATAAACACTTATAATATAAAAACTATAAGAACTATTATATT